>PVLA01005600.1:0-142464 GCA_004027455.1 Hydrochoerus hydrochaeris
TCTCCTCTCCTCCCCTGGGTTCCTAGGCAGGTGCCTCCTGGGGACAAGGGTAGTAAATGCCCACCTGTGATCTAGCAAGAAGGTCATCTGCCAGTGAAGCCACAGCCACCAATGACACATTTACAGAACCCTGGTGTGTGCTTGCCACCTGCTCACCCAGGCACCTTCTCTGCCCTCAGTTTCCTCCCATTCTTATGGGAGGGACTGGCATCAAAACCCACAGTGGCAGGAGAGTGCTGTGACTTGAATATAAAGCATGCTGTGTACAGATTTCACATAGATGTGTGAAGGGTAGAAACTTTTACATTGACATAAAAAACCCCAGTGTGTATGTACATGTATGTATACACACATGTACCCACACACACACGAACACACCATGCACACAACCCATTGGATAGTTACCTGCATTTCCTGCCTTTTGTTCCATAAACATGGCTTCTTTTCTTTATTCTTATAATCCCATCGAATAAGTGTATGACAAGTATAAATTGTGACCAGATACAGACTGAATGTTTAAATTTAAACAATAATCATTATAGTAAAAACACATGGTCCCTCACCCCCCTCACAACACTCTCCCTTACTTTGGGCACACTTATCCCATACTACTTGACACTTTCTCCAGCAGTTCTGAAAGTCCTCTTTCATGAGTGTCTTTAGTTGCATTCTTGTGGCTGCCTCAATGTCCTGAACTGATTCAAACCATTAACCTTTCATGGTCATTTTGACTTTAGGGAAGAGCCAGTGGTCACACAGTTTCAGATCCAGTGAATAAGGTGCACGCAGATACAGTGGAACATTTTTATTTGACAGAAATTGCTGTAAATGTTGTGAATTGATTCAGGACATTAAGGCAGGCATGAGAAGACATTCAGAAAGAGGACTTCTGGGAGATCTTTGGAAAGTGGCAAGAGTGCTGGGTGAGTGTGTTTGAAGTGTGCGGGGAGATGTTAAGGGTGACTGTGTCTTTTACTATAATAATTAATTTTGTTCAGAAATTCACCATACTTTTTTTAGCACATCTCATAGCTCGATCTCCAGCAGCAGAGAGGGAAGGCTGCAGCATGTGACATCCTACCTCTTCAGTGTTGTGTCATCCTGGATCATTTTCTCAACCAAGTTCCCCAGCTGTAAAGCGGGAATATAGAAATATCTACTTAATGGAAACTGTGAATGGGGAAATGAAAGGGCTTTAAAGACCTGGCACATAACAAGCCCTCAATGAGGTCAACATTATTGTTAACAGTTATATAGCTGTTGTTTAACGTTATTCGAAAGGGGCTCAGTGCTAATGTTATAGAATTTTCTAGAAAATTCTATGACTATGAGAGCTCAGTCTATTTTAGTAAGAGGGTGGATTCCAAGTTTCTCCTACTGAGCCTCACAGGTCAGTGCCGACAGTTGCCTCTGATCTGTCAAGGTCTCTCTGCTCCCGTGTCCTCGGCTGGGCAGGAGAAGGAGGACTAGCAAACTGGCTTTGCTTTAGGGATTCTTACACCAGGCACTTTATATTTCAAAATGATTAATAATTAATTGAGCATTTTTGTGACTTTTGATTGTTTAGGAAGATGCCTGTGAAGGGACCCTGTCCCTGCCTCCCCAGGGAATGTTCTAGGACTCCCATTCCCAGGTTCAGTACTAGAGGTGTGTGAGTCAGTAAGAGTCACAGAGGCCCAGGGTGCAGGAAAAATTGACATGTCTCCATTGTTCAGAGCATCCTGGCAGAGGGAGCCAAGACAGCATCACAACCTTCCACCGCAGTGGCAGGGACAGGGTAATATCTCTAAGAAGCTGCACAACATGGCCCTGAGAGCCCTCAGGTATAAGGCATTGATCAAAAACCCAAGGAGGGTGTGACAGGGGCTGCCTGAATGATGCCAGATGCCAGCCAGGAAGGAGGTCACCTCCAGCACAGAGCCATGCACCAAGGAACAGGACTCACTCACCCCTTCACCCTACTTAATCCCAAGTCCTGGCCCCAAACTCTGAGACTCAAAGAAAAATTAGAATAATAGAGAAATGTGGAGCTATGTTTCTTGTAGATAGTCAAGAATAAAATCAGAAAGCCTTGTGTGAAGACAGTAGGTAGCACTCATGGTTGGGTGATTTGGAGCCCAGAACTCCCTAGCACATCTGCCTCTGCTGAGCTCTTTGCTTGGCCAAAGGCTCAGACTTGATTTGCTCAACTGTAAAACAGAGGTAGTAATAATAACCCTTCCATAGGTTGAATGAACTCCATAAAACATCACAATTCTAGCTCTAGAGGGCCTGTTTCATGCTAAACGTTAAATAGAGGTGGGCTAATTTCATCAGTAGGGGAAGGAATTGAAAGGGACCTCAGGGAGAGGGTGTTGGGGGTCTCTATGGTGTGATTCAGGAGAATCCTCTCTCATATCCAGCACATGCATGGCAGGAACATCACTGGTCTGCTCAGGGGGCGAAATAAAGGGGTTCATGTGTGCATTAAGCATGTGGTTCTCATGCTCTCCAAGCCAGTGAGAGACAATATAGTCAAGGGCTCTGATATTCAGCTGCTTGTGTTTATATTATTGCTAGACAAGTGTCCTTCAGTGACTTATAGCCTCCAGTACCCCAGTTTCTTCCTCTGTACCATGGGAGTAACAACACATCCTATCTCATAGTTGTCCTGGGGATTAAATGAATTACCAGATGCTACAAGCTTCTCCAGGCTTCTCTAAGCTTCCTTCCCATCATGATGGCACTCACTCTACAAACTGTTACTATTCTACTTTTATTGTCATCAAAATTTACATTTCAGCTACCAGAAGGAGGACCTCAAATCTGATTTCTCTCATAACAGTGAAACCCATCCAAACTCCAGGCCACCAAAGGAGAGTCCCACCAAAATATGAATGCCACCAGTATTCAAATGAAGATTGGGCAAGCCCTCCTCCATGCACCCCTACAATATCTCTCACTTGTGCATTAGAGAGGAACAAACAATGAGGAGGTCTGCCCCTAGCCATGTTCAGGGGCTCACAGCAACAGGGAACATTCGCTGACCTAAGATCAAAAGAGGAAACAAGAGCAACTGTTTGTAGAAGATACTCAGTACTCATTATATAGTTGGGATAATAGCTCCTTATCAGATACATAGCTTGCAAGTATTTTCCTGCTTTCCATGGGCTATCTCTTCATTCTGTTGATTGCTTCTTTGGCTGTGCCACAAAAATCTTAGTTTTATTGTGAGCCCATTTATGTTCATTTTTGTTATCTGTACTTTGGGGGGTTTTACCCAGAAAATAATTGCCCAAATCTATGTTATGAAGCTACTCTTTTGTTTTCTTATAGTACTTTTATAGTTTCAGGATTTGCATATAAGTCTTTTATCCATTTTGTGTTGGTCTTAGGATATGAGATGAGATACAGATCTAATTTAACTCTCATGAATTTGGATATCCAGTTTTCTCAGCACCTTTTATTAAAGAAACTCTTATTTTTCCATGGCCAGTTCTCTATATCTTTGTTGAAATTAATTAACCATGGATGCAATGATTTATTTCTGGACTTTCTATTCCCCTTAATTGTTTCATGTGTCTGTTTTTATGCCAGTATCATGCTATTTTGATTACTGTAGCTTTGTAGTATATTTTGATACCAGGTAATAAAATATCTCCAGATTTGTTCTTTTTCTGCAAGACTCATTGCAGTTAGATAGGAGGGATAAGTTCAAGAGATCTATCATCCAAAATGATGACTATCATTAATAATGATAATGTTAATAACAATTACATTCATGTATTATAAGTTTGCAAATTGCAAATAGATTTTAAATGTTCACTCCACAAAAATAAATATGTGAGGTAATACACATGTTAGTTAGTTCAACTTAACATTCTGCAATGTTTGTCAAAACATCAGATTCTATATCATAATTAGATTAAAAAAAATTTCAATTGCAAAAAAAAGATTGTGTGCTCTATGCTCATGATTTTTCCTTGAAACAAATACAATAAATAAGTAACTTACAACTTACACTATTTGTCGCTTTGACAAAAATGACTGACTTGTGCAATTTGAAGACAGAAAGATTTGAGCTCATGGCTTTAGAGGGTTTAGTCCATGGTATACTGGCTCTATTGCTTTTAGGGCAAAGACAAGACAAAAGGATCATGGCAGAAAGACATGGTGGAAGAAAGCTGCTCACCTCATGACAGCCAGAAAGTAGAGAAAGGGAAAGCACCAGAGGAAGGGGCCAAGGATCAGGTATAGTTCCCAAAGCCCTGGCCCCACGATCCACAATGCCTCACATCCTATTTCCATCATTTCACAGTACAGCAACTAAATTATGTCTCATCAATGGACTCATCTACTTGATGACGTTAGAGTCTTACAAGCGAATCACCTTCTGCAAGCCCCACCTCTGAACACACAGGACTTTTGGTGGACATTTTAGAGCAAAAACAGCACAAAAGTCCTGTTAGTGCCACTTCACGCAACCTCAAACCCTCATGGCATATGGGAAACACACGTCTTGATCATGTGTCTGTAGGTCAGCTGTCTGGCTCTGCTGATCCAAGCCTGGGCTTTCAAGGCTCACTCACAGGTGTGTGATCAGGAGCACCAGGGAGCTCTGCAGATCTAACTGTGGGTCTCACATGCTAAGCTGTACTGGGGATAATGGGGCTGACTCAGCTTTACTCTGCAGGGTTCAGGCTCCAGCAGGCTAAATCCAGCATGCTTCCACAACACAGCAAAAGGGGGAGGAAATGCAGGAATGCTTTGAAAAGCCTCTGCTTGTCTCACCTCTGCTATTATACCCTCATCCAAAGCAAATTACATGGCTAAGCCCCAAAGGCAAGAGAAAGGACAATAGTGCCCCACCCCACATACACTTAGAGTGTTGCAAACATACAGAGCAAAAGGCCTAAATCCAGGAAGGAGGAAAGAATTCAGGTCAACCATCAATCACCTTATCACATACTCCAGAGGAAGTTGCCAACATTGACTGTAGGGAAGGAGAGAGGAAAATTATAAGCTCTTTTATAATTCAGTCCACTGAAAGAAAAGTCAAAATCACTCACAAAACAAGGAACTCTCAGGCTATTAAGTGGTATATCCTTTTTATGAATACACAGAATTCAAAAAGAATAATTAGTTCTCACATTCCACTTCTTACTAAAACCTTCTTAAAATCTCCTCCAACATTTTTATTCTTACCTGCTTTGAATGAGTTGAGATACGTCTTCAGAGTTTGATTTTTTTCTAGGAACTTGCTCCAGAACTTTAATATTCTAGGGAATACATATCCATGTGAAAATAATTGAAAAACAAGTCTAAGGAAATTAGAGTTTCTCCCCATTTCTGACAATTTGGTTCCAATTTATGAATTGAGAGTTTGAAATCTCTCCTTTTATTACTCCCTTCCACCAAGTCTAGGTGAAGACTCACTGGGGTGGTCACCAATGAAATTATATATAGTATGGGATGGTGAGTCCCCACTGACCTTGGCTTGTGGTTGAAATCCTAGCACCTACTCTAGATTCCAGGAAAATAAACTGAAGATGGAAAGTGAAACTCCATAATGAAAACTTAGATTTGTCATTGATTATTGGGTTATTGTATATTTCTCCTATAGAAACCGCCTTGGGAACATTCATTTTCCTCTTTGTTGTTTTTATATGACAATCAGGCCACTTTAACAGCCTGGACATTTAAGATCCATAAAAGATAATGTGCAGGGAAGATGGTTGAGTCAGATAGACCCCGCAGATAGACATTTTAATAATCAACTTTTAACTAGGCACTAAGAGTTGACACCATGCTACAAACACCTTCTGGTTTGGGAGGAGAATTCTGTCCTTTGACACTCAGGGTGAGCTTCATGGAGCTCCCTGGCTGAATTCCCAACACTGACCACTGAAAAGAACCGGGAATAATACTACTTTTGACAGACCATTGGCTTGACCCACAGCCTCAGTTTCTTGGTAACTCCCTATAAATTATGAGTTCTGTCATTTTATCTGCAGCAATTATTCACACTCAGTGTGGTTTTGCTTGTGGCCAAGTTAAACACAGGAATCCATCAACTGTGTGTGTATTCAGGAGGAAACTGGGGGTGGGGGTGGAGCTCAAAGTAGTCTAGATTAGCTTCCATAAATCAGTGTGGACAGCTCCTTTGATAAATTCTCTTATGGCGCTCTAGGATGCCGAGGCTAAATCAACAGAATTATTAATTTTCTTCCACACTTGACCAAAAGCTCTTGATTCAATACCAGGCTGAGTGCTTGGGCCACCTCCTCACTTCCTACTTCCTTTCACCTGGCTCTTTGGGACACCATCCAGAAGGAGGAGACGAAGGTTACTGCAGTAAATTTTCCTTATAATTAAATAAAAACTTCCATTTTTGAGTCATAGCCAATATGTAACATTTGGTCAAACTTTCTCCAGTATTATGAAGTTGACTTGAATTCACAGCCATCTATAAAACAATTCAAACATACACGAGAAAAGCCTCACTTTCTCACCTCCTTTCTCGTGCTCAGCCTTGGGCATTAAAGAAACCAATATTAATAGCCTGGAATGCAGAGGTTCCCATATTCCCATCACAGTGAAGCAATTAAATTATGATCTCATCAATGGACTCGTCTACTTGATGTGTGAGATCACGTCCACATACAGCTAGGAGGTCCGTGAGAGATAAAGCACAGCTAAGTGGATTTGGGAATCAGAGACTTCATTCTCTTCCAGGGCAGAAATCAGAGGGTTCTAAATGGAGAGGGAAGGGGCGGTGTTAAGTTTGTGCTGTGTGGCAGCTACGTGGACCTCAGGAAGCCATTGTGGTTGTCCAGGAGAGGTGGCAGTGGGGAGCAGGTGGACAGCAGTGGGTGCCTAGGAGGGTAGGCTGGGAAAAGTCTGGGGAGGGACCGTGATCTGTGAGGAAGAAGGGCCTCTCTGGCTTCTCCATCTGGATAGCTAACACTGCACACCAGAGAAGAGATCCCAGGAGGAGGCGGAGGGTGGAGCAGAGTGAGTGACTCAGTGTGGGGTGTGCTCTGGGGCCCCTCGGAGCCTTCCAGGAAAATAAGGAACTCGTGTGGGCAGCTGGCTCGCAGGAGAAGTGTAGGCTGAAGGGCATCCCCGGCACCACTTAGGAAGTGTTTATTAAATTTGTAACATAGAGTAAGGACGCAGAAGAGCCCCTGGGGAGGAAACCTCCTCCCTTCTAAGGCCCCTGAGGCGCAGCAGACATCAGGCTCTTCAGTATAATGTAGAGAGAAGTCATCCAGCACAACGGCAGTGGCAGCGTAGTATTCTTTAAATATTGTCCCTTAGTCACTGTCTACAGGAGAAGCTCAAAGCTGCCTCTGGCAGTGGGGCCCAGGAGAAAGAGGGAAGAGGAAAGGATGAAAAACTGGGGGACCCCGCATCCTCATAGAGATCCTGAGCTGTTCAGCCCGGCCCCACCCCTGCACGCGCAGCTCTGCAGGAGGAATAAGAGGGAATCCGGGGTCAGAGTGCTTGGATCCTAGTCCTGGCTGTGCAGACACAGGCACCATCCTACCTGCAGGGCCTCTGCTTCCTCTTCCAAAACACAAGGCGCGACCTCACAGGTGTGGTGGGAGTCAGGGAAACTGCGCACAGAAAGCACCGGGCCCTGCAAGCGCTCTCCGCATGGTGCTGTCACTGGTTTCATCAGCCACCACATTGCTTCAGCAGCCACCCCTACTATGTGTCGTCCCCCAAAAGGAATTCCAGAAAATAAAACTGACTCCACCTCCTCACCCTCCCTGTGGCCTCTGAGATGGGCAGGAGGCCTCTCCCTGGGGAATTCTTCCCCCTTGTCGCTTTCATCTGCTTCAGACTTCCCATCATGCCTTGGCTTAATCTGCCATTCTCTGTGGCCACTCCAGCTGGAGTCCATCTACTTACTGTCACTGGGAATTCCGCTTGCGGGGACAGGGTTTGTTTCTGGTCCCACCTTGGCACTGCCTCGCTGCCTTCAGTCCTGTGCCTTGTGCATGGGAGGGGTGGGATTAGCCATTCATTGCAATGAATTTTCTTGAATTCAGCTTGAGAGAGAAAGAGACAGGCAGACAGAGAGACAGAGAGACAGACAGACAGACAGACAGACAAAGAGGGAAAGCACTAGGCTTAACTGTGTCCCGCAACTCAGGAGCCAAATTCCTCAGCCTCGGAAATTGTTCATATTGATTGATACATGTTATGATTTTTTTTTAAAGTAACGTTGGAATTTACTTATTGGTGAGGTAATTCTACACATTACAGAAAAGTTAGAAATCTGAAAAATAATAGAATATAACAAAAATAAGAATTGCAGTTCAATTAGAGGTAATAACTTTTTTAGAGACCCAATCTTTATATATCTATGTATGTTCTATATATCTGTATGCATACAAATTGAGATCAAATTGAATAAATTTTTAAAATCACTTTTTTCCATTTAACATTATATCGGGAGATTTTTCCCATAATTTATGTGTTAATCAAGTATGATTCAAAATATGGTTTTAATGTTAATCTCCAAAAGTAATTGTCTTTGTATATGAGTCTTTGGGTAGAAATCTTTGGATAGAAGCCTTTCATACAAGTCCCATTATCTCTTTCTCCAGAACAAACTTCCTGGGAGTGGGATTTCTTTGGTAAAGGGTGCATCCCTGTAATCCCAGCTACTCAGGAGGCTGAGGCAGGAGGAGCACAAGTTCAAGGTCATCCGGGGTGGTATAGTTCAGTTGTAGAGAACTTGCCTAGCACACACAAGACTCTGAATTCCATGCCTAACACCTAAGGGAGAAAATGGATTTGAAATCATTGGTATCTGTTATGAAATTCATTTTGAGAAAGCTCATGTCACTGGAAGCCACCAGCAGCCAGAGGGACAGTGCATATGCACCCTCACCTTCTTGGTGTTCCAAATCCTCGCCTTTTCACCATGTGATATGGATAGTCAGTGACTGGTATTTTCCATTCTTTTGGTCAGTGGTCAACTTGAATGCCTGTGTAAACTGTCTGTTCCATACCAACCTCTCTGCCCTAATAGGTAAAAGTTCCCTCCTTGATATTGAGACCTCTTTATATGAGGGAGAAATTAACCATTGTTCCTTATCAGTTACAGATCTGTTTTCTTTGCAGCTTGCCTTTTAGATGATTTTGCTTTATGAAATTCACACTTGAAATTCTTGTACAACCAATCCCATCACTCATTCCTTAATTTTTTTTTTTTTTTTGTACTGGGAATCAAACTCATGACCTTATGCTTGCCAGGCGCTTATCCTGCTGAGATAAATCCCAGCCCTTCCTTTTCATTTTAGCTGTATGTACATTTAGAAAGTGTTTGGGCAACCTGAGATAAATTAGCTCTTCACTTATTTTGGGGTTATTTTAAGATTCTATGTTTGTAAGTAACTTTCTTTATGAATTTTAGCATAAAAACTTTTATAAAATTTTTAAATTAAATTTTTAGATTAACATGTTATAAAGATTATATACTAATACACTAAAATTTTTGTACTAATGAAAAAAATATATGTAAAAAAATTTAAGGGAGAAATTAAAGTTTACCCATCATCTCATTCCCGTGCAATTGGCATTAACATTTTTGAAATACTGTTCTAATTCTTTGGGGTTTTTTTTCTCACCTATTGATTCTTTCAAATAAATGTTAGCTTGCTTCATTGTGTTTCAAAGGAAAGTTAAGCCCAAAGCCTACTGATTAAGAAAGTAAGTTGATAGGTTAATTGGAGAAGCATTGATATTTTGACAAACTTTAAAAATTTTTTTCTTCTAAAAAAGATAACTGATTTGCACATTTGTTCTTATCTTATTTGTGCATCTCAAAGAGAGATTGTTCTAATTTTGAGCATACAGTGTGTCTACTAGATATCTTAAATTTTCTAATGCAATTAAGGAGGTGGGTGGGTTCTTTCGTTTCCTCTTTTGTCCTCTAACTGGGTTATTGCTGTTGGAGGTGACTCGCTTGCTTTTTCTCTAGTGTGTTCTCACCCCAGCCACTTTGACACACTGCCTAGGAGACTTACAGGTTCTTCTCTTGACATCACCAGGGCCCCTTGCTGTTCTCCTGATTGTAGGAGACCCCCATCTGTGGCCACCTGTAAGTGTGATGGTGGCTGTGATTTTACACTGTTATTTATCATGCTGATTAAGTGACTAACACTCCCAAGATTCAAGGAGGTTTTCTCCCCCTTTTAATTAGCAGTGGGTGTTGAATGTTATCTAACACCTTGGCAGTGCAGGCTATTTATATATTCTGTGTAATTATGCCCTTTATCTATATAAATGTCCCTCTTTGTTCTATTTAATAACATTCCCCACTTTGAATTCTCCTTTGTCTGAAAGACTACCACTTCTGCTTAAAAAAAAAAAAGATCTTTTCACTGTATTATTTGTTAATTTTTTGGCCTATCTCTTCATTTTTAATCTTTCTGTACCATTGATTTTCAGTGTCTCACGCAGTTAAACAGCTAATAAATACTGGCTAAGTGCCTACTTGGGGTTGAACCTAGGATTAAACCCCTGGGAGGTTGAGAAGCAAAGGAAGACAGGCTCTCCTGAAACAGGCTCTGTTGCAGGCAGGTTTGGGGCAGCCATCGTTCCTGGGAGGGAATGGCCAGCTTGAGGGCTCAGCAAGGCTGCCAAGAGGTGACAGGAGATTTGTCACACAGATACGTACACAAGATCACCAGAAAAGAATCCATCAGTCAGCTCTCGGGTAGAAAAGGAGTCTGAGTGCTTTGGGGTCCAGGCATCTCAGCATCCCTTGGAAATTTGGAGACCACCCTAGGACGCCACCACAAATTCTGAAGACAGTGTCCTTCTCCTTTACTCTGTCTCTGTCTACTCTGGGCTTCTGCACTGGCTGATCCTTTGGCCTGGACACAGTTGCGTCTGGGTCCTCACAGCATGTGCCCCACTTCTCTCAAGCCTGAGTGTCACTTCCCCGTGCAGCTTTCTCTGAGCACCCCTCTCACAAGGCCTCTCCCTCCCCTCCATCAGGTCACGCTTAAGCCTTTGCCTCACCCTGTTTGGTCTCCCTCTTCCGAGCACTGCCCGGCCTTGTCTGTGTATTCACCGGGTCTGCCTTCACTGTCTTTGCCATTCACCTGTTGTAGTAAGCACGTCCTCTGCTGGATCCTCAGCATAGGGAGCCATGGATTTTCAATGAGAATTTTCTGAAAGAGTAACAGAAGCAGCAGTGATAGGGATAGGGCTGGTCATACAAAGCCACCTGGGCAAGAAAGGTGCCATCTGTGGTTGGGGGCAGGAGTTCAAAGGAACCCTTCCTCTCTCAAACTCACCACTCAGGTGACTCCCTCTGCCTCCATGGAGAAGAGCAAGAAGGGGGAGTGGAAACCATCCTTCCCTCCCACAAGGTACTGGGCTCCATCTTGTCTTAGACTAATATTTGCGTGATTTTCATCTTTGTCCTTATAGTTTAAGTTGTGCCAAAACATGTTTCCCGTATTTTTTTCCTCAAACTTGATGCGCTGTATTTCTCTCCGCTCCCCAAGATCCTCTCTGATTCTATGAAGACAGCTTATATGTTGCAGGCTTCTATCTGCTCTCTTCTGGAGTTTCTCTCCTTACGCTGAGTTCTCGAAAAGCATCTCAGATTCACACACAAATCACTGATTTGGTTTTCTGCAATGCTGGTTCTCTCCTTTTTCCACAAAGGTTCACTTTAATTTGGCTTCTCCAAGGCTGTTTTCCTGCGACTGCTTTCTTGTCCCCAGGTCAAGTTTGTGCTCACTTGCCTGGCCCTTAACCTCTCCTTGCAAGGTCTTTCTACTCCTTTCCCATGGGCTTTGTCTTCTTGCATGGTCTACTGAACTTTTCTTCTGGTTACTAGAATAAGTCATTTTCAGAAGCGCATCTTTTCTTTGAAATTTATGAGCATTTCATTCACTCATTCAGCAATGCAACTCATTGACTGCTTAGTTGTTGTTGAGCACGGAGCCAGGTCTTTGGAGCAGGTCTGTGTCTCCATAAGAAGTAGACTCAGGTCAGAAGACTAAGCAACTAACAGATTTTATTTGTGACAAGTCCCATGAACATGTGTGTTGTGTTATCAGACCATGTAGTAGGGACAGAGAGCCTTGTTTAGGGCAGAAATGGATCAGGAAAGAAGATGTGAACATTTCCTATTTCTTCCATCCCACCTTTGAGGTTTTTCCCAACTTCAGTCACTCTCAGTGAGCCATAATTGATCCAGGGCTCTTGAGGGTGACAGACAGAATATTGAGCTCCCCATTGTTATTGTCACTGTCTATCTGAGTATCATTCCAATCCTTTCAGCTCTCCTAGCAGACGACAGGCAGACGTGCACAGCATCTACCCAGTCCATAGTGAGGAAATAAGAGTAGTTTCGTGCCTGTGCACTGACATTAGGTAAAGTCCTCTGTCCCCACTGCCCCATCTCGGACATCCTGAACTCTGTGCTGTCCAGATAAAACCAAAATCAAGCAGGCATTGCTTGTGGTCCTTTTGGGGAGGACATCAGTGCAGACTGCACAATTCTAACACATGATCCCTCCCAGGGCAGTCAGCTTGCAGAGTTTATGGGAAACTACAAAATCATGGTGCCTGTCCAGTGCTCTCTCATCATTGGTAGAAGCAACCAGGGTGATGTAGGGAGGTGGGAAAGCTGAGGAGCTACCCCTGTGGCGCATCCACTAGAACAAAATGTCCAGAGCACCCCAGTAAATCAGAGCCTAAGGGACGGAAAACAAAAATTCATTTCGCAAAGGAGAAACGAAGTGCAGGCTAGTGGAGAAGGGGAATACAGCAAGGTTTCAAGGAGTTCAGATAAATATTTAAACTTGTTAAGAATTACGAGTCTCTTGGAATGGTATGCATCATTAATTCCCAGGCAGGCAGGTTAACAGTGAGTTGGCCTCTTGAATTATTCTTTTAATGGAGTTCCCAGGTTAAAGTAGATTTCATTTAAGGTCAATCAATAGGTAATTTTATCTGGGCTTGGTGATTAAAAAGCAAATCATAAAGAAGTCCCGTGACAGTAATCATTTTGGCAGAATCAGACCTTCCTTTCAACCTGGAACAGACTGGGTGAAGGCGACAACACAGATTAAGACAGGGGCCCCCGGCCTTATTTTCTGTCACTCCAAGTGAGTATAACTCCTCCCCCACCCTGTTAGCCAGATGGGTCAGCCCATGTCCCCAGGCCAAAAGAAGAAATTCAGACTTCTTTCTTTTCTGTACATGAGACACATTGGAATAATTCAAATGAACAGTGTAGATCCAGTTTATTTCTTGAATTCCCAATGATCAGTCACAGCAAATTAGAATGAGTCAGAATTTTCATTTGACAGAAGTGATTATATTAGGCTCCTGTGTGTCTCCGGGTCCCTCCAGCCCTGCCAGCCCTGCTTCTTTATTAGAGATAGCCTCGGGGAATCAGAAGAAAATGAGAGCCCAGGATCATGTATCTCAGTGATCCACCGTTGAGTTCGTTAGGAAATTAGGGGTAGACATAGGTCTCCAGAAAATGAAATTGCCTTCAGGTCTTGAAGATGGATTCAAAACGCTTTCCAAATGCATCCAGGAATTAGAACATTTGAAGGAAAAGGGGTTTCCTTTCCCCTCATTTATCCTCAAGGAGCCACAGGAACCAACATTCTTTTGCTGAATTGTGAGTCCTTAGGAGTGAAATATCATGTCTTTCTTTCCTTATATATATTTTTCTTTTCTTAATAGTCCAGGACTTTTTCTGAAAGTATGTTTTACCTGATCCAGCATTTTGAGTTTATTAGACAAGCTTTTCCAAGACTTGCTATTTATTTTCACAGTCTGGCTTCTCACAAAGTCAAGAGAATGAAGAAGAAATATCCTTGTTGCCATGTGGTTATTTTTAATAAATTGGGCTTTAAAGGGGGCTGCTGGTTGCCAATTCACACGCACACAATGGAACTCTGCAGTAGTTTCCACATTAAAAAAGAAAAATCCCTGCTGTGAATCTAACGGAAAAAAAGCCTCAAATCTATCCTTGTTGTTTATCAAGAATTGAAATAGGAACCAGGAATGTCTGAAACAATGCAGAAACTGTACTAAGGAATGTGAAATTTCAATGAGGGAAGAGAAGAAATCAGGTCTTGTTGGGGGGAGGAGTATGCATGTGAATGTATTTTTCTGATTGATATTCATAGGCAAGAAAGTAATGATGATAGGCAGCTAAAGTCTTGATATAATTGTTATTTTCCTAAAGGCCAGAGAGAAATTAGGTATTTCCTTTGGAGACGTGAATATCTTCTTAAAAGACTTTAATTATTATTGCCCTTGAAGAGGTGTGGGCTCGCTTTTGGATACATTTATTAAAACGATAAATGAAGAACAATGACAGAGAAAAAAGAAGTCTGATTTCCAATTCCCCTGAAATTTTCAGCCCTCCGGTAGCTTGGCAGTGACTGTAAGAATGGCACTGGACTCTAAATCATTCTGAAGCAGCTCTTTGGAGCTGAGACCCACATGAAAGTGTGTGTGCCTAAGTGCAAAACACACCCATCCACACTCCTAAACATCACAGAGTCAGCATTTGAGAGGCGTGGCCAGAGGGCTGGAATCCAAACACTGAAACCAAGGGAAAGCTACAGGAACACCAGCCTGTGACTCTGTAGAGTTACTGGCTTTCTTTCCTTGCACTGATTTTAGACCTTGACAGCTGAGAAGTACATCTTTATCACTCTTCTTGCCTAGCAGAAAGTATTATAGATACTTGAATACTGCATTGTGTTTTATTTTCCAGCTCTGCCAAGATTCAATCTATGGGTATTGACTATCCACCAAAAGAACCCTGGACTATTATAGTGCATGCACAGAGGAGGTAGAGAAAGACTGTAAACCACGATCTCTATTCAACTCTGACAGCGGTAAAACCTCAGCCCCTTTCTCTCTGGGATTCTGATTATTAAGCAGAGACCAGAGAGAAAGTTAAATTGAATCTCAATTATGAGAGATATAAGTGAATGGGTGCTTTTATTGCATTTATGGAGTTTGGTCTTTTATATGATTTACTTAATTCTGTTACTAAAGAGAAAATTATTTTTTTCCCTAAATTCAGCTATAAGAGCCTAAAGAGGTTTGAATAGTGGCATACTGCAATAAATCATTTTAAAAGGGAAAACATTTTCACAAAAGTAAATCAGAGTCATTTCACTCCCTTAGAACTTGAGTTTCCATTACTTTCGGGAGGTTTTCAACTTCAAGATGAATAGACTAATCGGAAAGTAATTTATTTGAGTTCAAAGTTGGCCACATGAGTGAGTACGGAATTTTAAAACAGAGCACCATAATAAGAAATTTAATAGTGCTTATCGCAATGGTTGTTACCATTCAGCCTGTGAGGGTCTAGGATTTGGATGACCAGATTGCCAAGAGTACTGAGTATCCAAAATGCTTAGAGGATCAGGGGTTAGATTCCAAAACACTCACTGAATCAACAGAGTGGCCTCCTGCCTCCTGGGGACTGTTTTGTGCCTGACCCAAGGATGATGGGATTTAGCATCTACTATGTAAAAGGAGAAGTGGTCAGAAGCCATCATAAGAAAGATGCTGTATTCATCCTTTGCCCAAAGGACCATATCATATTTTAATGGCTTCCTATTAGCTTCTGGTTAAAACCCAAACATTGTAGCTGGCCTTCATTTCTACTAACAGTATGCTCAGCCTCCCTAGTCTGTACTTTTACAGGTAGTTTTTTCCAGTGTTTCATCTTGTTCATGCCCAAGACTCAGTCCAAGGTTCTTTCTTTAGAATCCTCTCCTGCCCTCACTGACTGATCTCTTCCCATAGCACCTTTTACTCACAGGACATCACCCATGGTGCATTGTGAGGGTACCTTCATCCCCCCGACTCAGTCATGAGCTCCCCAAGCTCAAGGGCCAGCGTCTCCATCTCGGTATTTCTCCTGCTGAGCTGGATGCTGTCCTCTTGCCAGCTCAGACCCATTCTGCACCCCACTCCTGCCAGCTCCAGACCTGGCTGGAGCTCCGCGTGGGTGAACAGTCCTGCCTCTGTAGTCGGGTTACGTTCATGAGCTATTGGCTGTATTTTCTGAAACTCAAACATGCCAAATTGCACTGTGTGCTCTGGCTTCTTGCTGGGAAGGTGCAGATAAGAAATTGAAGGTAGAGGGTGGGAATTCATTCTTCAGCTCCCCCTCTCTGCCATGGGTTGGCCCAGGCTCTTGCTGAGTCCTGTGCTCCAATGAGGCATCCCTCTCCCACAGCTCTCCTGGGGTCTAGGGACTTAGGTTCCCTCTTCCCGCTACTGTCTGTCATCGCGTTTCATTGTCCTTCATTGGCTTCCGTGACCCCTTCACAGTGTGACAAAAGTGCCTTCCTTAAATTCTCAGCCATTAACCATTGCTGTCGGCCAAGACCCTGACCAATCTGTCACCAAGAGAGTCCCCAGCGAATCATAGGAATCCGTAAATACTTGATGAATATATTTAATAAAACGAGGCTCTTCTCATGATGCATTAGGTGGCTAGAGTTCAGAGCCTCTCCTCTGGCTCTGGCAGGTTGTGTGAGTTTAGAGGAGCCTGGGAACCCCTCAATTTGTGGAGTCCCTTCCACAGTCCTCTCTCTTGCTTCTGCAGTGGGTGCTCACTGCCACCCCCCACCCAGTCCGGGGAGGAAGGAGGCCATCTCGAGGCCCCGCCTTGGGATCGATTCCCCCTGCACTGTAAGGTATGGATCCCTTGACAGACTGCCTGGCCTTCCTCTCTGTGAACAGCCTGGAGGCCAGGGGACTGCACAGAGGCAGGATTTCTGAATAAAAATGGCGCATTGTTCCATTATTGATTGTTCTGAAGTCCAACTGGGTTAAACTGGTGCGCATCTAGGCTCCTCCATCTTCCTTTCTCCAAAGCTAACCCAAGCCTTGAAGAGGGAAGTGTCCTGTGGGCAGGTTCTTTTATTTAACATGCAGTTGTGCAGCTCCCAGCCGATTATGTTTTTATTTCTTTTTGAGCACTGCAAATGGATCACGGCACCAGGCCTGGCAGTCACCCTCACTTGGGCCCCAGGTAGCTCCCATCCCGGTCTCATCCTTGCCAGCCAGTCCTGAAGGCCTTGCGGAGCTGAGGCAGCTACTCACCCTGTCCCCAGGACCCGTGCTGCTGCCCGGCTGGGTCCTCCAGCAGGCAGTGACCAGGCCACTGCATTCTTCAAGGCACACAGATATGTCTTAAATTAAATTTCCTTTCAACTCAGAAGAAAAAGTGAACAGATACTGAGGACTATATAATCAGGAGTCCAGCTGTATTATATACATCTCTGTGTCAACGAGGTTGTGAAATATAAAGCACTGAGGACCCACAAATCAGATGCTACCCTGTTTTGTAAAGCACCAGCCCTAAAGATACTGGTCAAGTGGAGAGAAACAGGGAACCTACAGACCACACAGCCCCAGGAGCTTGCGTCCCACACTGGCCGTGCATCCTGGGAGGGAGGAGTTGGTATCACTTCTGAAACCCAGCAAGTCCCAGATTTATGCAACTACAGAAAAGTTAGAAAAATACCAATCAAAATTTTGTTTTTGTACTCTTTTGGGCCTAGACAACATCTCAAAACTTAAATAGTACAACTTGGTATTATTTTTATAATGTCCCCTAAGAAATGTAGGGCTATAAATGCCTATGTTTAAAAAGAAGCAAGATCACAAATGAATAACCTAAACCTCCACCTAAAGAAGTTAGATACACAAGAACAAACTAAGGCCAAAGCAAAGTGAAGGAAGGAACTAAAGATTAGAACAGAAATAAATGAAATGAAAGGGACTAGAAAAACAGAAAAATCAAAGGACGTTTGGTTCTTTGAGATCAACAAAATTGACATTTAACCAGAGACAGACAGACAGAAAGGCAGACAGACAGACAACAGACAGACAGACAGACTCTATATACTACATTCAGAAATAAAATAAAATTCAGAAATAAAATAGATATGTCTACACGTATCTTACAAAAATGTAAATTTAAAAATCACAGCAGGTTATAAGGGAATCCTGTGAAGAGTTGAGTGTCAACAAATTATATAGCCTAGATGAAATGTACAAATTCCTGGAAGACACAAACTACAGAAAGTGTCTCAAGAAAAAATGTATCTAAAATGTATCTAGATCTAAAACAAATAGAGACAAAAAATCTAATCCACAATTTTCCAAGGAGAAAAGCTCAGATGTCTTCATTGGTTAATTCTAGTAAATATTTAAAGAAGACCCTGATTGATGTGTTTTGAAATTTAGTTTTAGGGTTTTTTTCTTCTTCATCTTTTTCCTTGAAATAAAGTGGATTTGAAGAAGAAAGAAAGAAAGAAAGAAAGAAAGAAAGAAAGAAAGAAAGAAAGAAAACATCAATTCTTTGCAAATTTTTCCTAAAATTAGAAAAGGAGTGAATACTTCTCCACTCATTTTATGAGGCCAGTATTAAGCTAATCTCCAAATGAGATGAAAACATCACAAGTAAACTATAGGCATAGCATCTGAATAGAGACACATATCCTCAATAAAACACTTGCAAACTAAATCCACTAATACTGTATGTCAAAATACTGCACATATCATGAGTAATGGGATTTACCCCAAGAATGCAAGGTTAGTTTAACATACAAAAAAAATCAATCAATGTAATAACCACATTAATAGAATAAAAAGTCCAAACCACATGATCATCTCAATAGATGCAGAAAAAGCATTTGAGAAAATCAACCACTTTCACTGAAAAAAAAAAAACACTCAATAAATTGGGAAAAGAAAGGAACTTTTACAACTTGATAAAAGTAACTCACAAAAAACTCATAGCTAACATCATAGTTAATGACAACAGCCTGTAAGTTTTCTGTCGCAAGATCAGGTATAGAACAAGGACATCTACCATTACCACTCCCACTCAGCCTTGTATTGGAGGTTGCAGCCAGGGCAGCTGGGCAAGAAGAAGAAGATAAAGGGCATCTAGAGTAGAAAAGTAGACCTACACTATGTGCAGATGCAATAATCTTGTGTATAAAAAATCTTGAAGAATATTCATGCACGTGTATATATGTAACCCACACAACTATCATAATTAATAAATGAGTTCAGTAAGATTGCACATAGAAGATCAATGTGTGGAAGCCAATTGTATTTCTTTGTGCTAGCAATGAACATTGCAGGAAGGAAATTAAGAAAATAATTCCTTTTAGGTTAGAATAAAATAGTAATGAAGCTGACAAAGTACAAGCCTTCTACACTAAAAACTATAAAACATATTTTAAATCAAATAAAGTTAAAATACATGGAAATACAATTCCTTAGTTATGGATCAGAAGATTTAATATTGTTAAGAGGCAATATTTCCCAAACATAGCTACATATTCAACCCACCAAAATCTCATCTCTGGTCAAGCTAAACAGTGGAATATTACTCAGTCATAAAAAGGAATGAGGTACATCATATGTAAACCTGTAAAACATGCTGAGTAAAAGAAATCAGTTACAAAAGACCTCATATTATACAATTCCATTTATAGGAACTTTCCTAAGGCAAATCCATAGAAATAAGAAGAAGGTTAATAGTTCCAGGGACTAGGGGAGGGGAGAATGCAGAGTGAGTGCTAAAGGAGACATGTTTTTTTAGGGAATGATGAAAAGTTCTGAAATTATGTAGATGGCTGCACAGTTCTATGAACATACTAAGAACCACTGAATTGTAGATTTGAAAAAAAACAGATCGTACAGTATGTGAATTCTGTTAGTTCTCAATCCCCCACCCCACCGCAGGAATGCCTGTTGGGGCTCTGTTGTGAAATCTGTGCTATTCTTCTCCATCCCTCCATGATTCTCCCCTGCTAACTCTGTAACTTCCTATACTAGAGAGTCTGGACGTGTTCATTCACTCATCCATTTCTACCACAGTAAATGAATCATGTTCTGTTTTGGAGCCTGAGGGAACAAATTGGAATAAGCTAAACCAGTCTGGTTTCTGCCTGTCTTTGTCATTTTTCTATTACTGAGACAAATACCCAACACCCAAATTTAAAGGGATGAAAGTTTTATTTAGCTCACGGTTTGTAGAGGATTCAGTCCATAATTGGCTGGCTCCAAGGCAGGATGGATTGGCAGAAGAAAACAGTTCATGGAAGGCAGATTGTAGTAAATCAACAGGGAAGAGAGAGAAGGGACAAGTCTCTTTCTGTCCCTTATATTGTATGCAGGTAGGTATTCACTTAGGGTGGTTATAGCATTCCACCCTTAATTCCAGCATTGGACCATGAATTAACCACAAACTCTAGATTCAGCCATCTCTGAAATCCTGTCCCCCATGACTGCATGTGACTTTGGGGGGATATCTAGATACAAACCATAACACTGCCCTCAGAGAGCTCAATGGAAATCTTTGGGTTACAAGTCAGAGAAGGCTTTGAAACAGAATGAGCAGAAAGGAGGTCTGAGTAGAAGATTACCCAGCATCTCTTAGGATATAAAGGCAGTGAGAAGTTGAGGTTCAGGACCCCAATATCACCGGTTACAGCAGCTCAGTGGGGAATGCAGTATGTCTTCTCCTCCTTCCTCCCCTTTCTAATTCTCTTTATATAAAAGGCTCTCTTTGTTTTGCTGCCCACCTAGTGAGAAATGGTCACCACTAATAGCTCCCTCCTTTAAGTCTGTCTACTTCCCAGAACAGCCTTACCGATGGAAATCTCTTGGCCCCATTTGCTAATTCCTAGCTTGGATCAGAAGCCAGCCCTGAACCAGTCAGCATGGTTGGGAGAGCAGGTCTAATTATGGCTCCTCCCCCTTTAGGGAAGTGGCTGGAGGGATGAGAGGAAGGTCCTGGAGACAAGCTCTGTCCCAGGCCAGCCAATAGGAGTCTACTGTACTTGTTCTCTCGAAAGCATGTGACTTGTTCCACAGTTGCATGGTGATGCTGGGTAAGTAAAAACAAACAAAAAAACATGAACCTGAACAATCAAAAGTGAACTAGGGTTGAAGACAAGATATGGTCAGTAAGCTAGACACAAAAGGACGTATACTCTATGATTCCACATTTAAGAGCTACCTGCAACTGTCCACTTCTAGTCAACAAGCAGAACAGTAGTGGCAAGAGGTGCTTGCTGGGGTGGGGCTGAGACAGGGGAGGAGATATTTTATGGGTACAGAGTTTCAGTTTCAGGTGATGAAGTTCTGGCAGTCGGTGGTGGTGATGGTCACAGAACACTGTGAATGCACTTAATGCCATACTTGAAACTAATTAGACTGGCACATTTTATGTCACATGTATTTTAGCCCAATAAACCCCAAGCAATGCTGTGTGTTAGGGGAACCCGCAGAGGGCAGGCCACAGGTATGAGCTATGACAGCTTATTGTTTCCTGTCTCTGGGCCTCTCGGGAGACTGTCCGTTTTCTTCTTAACTGCAGGAACTCCTGGTCCTTGATGTGCACCTGCTCTAACCTGCCCTGGTTAAGCCCTGGTCCACTCCTTCCCTCCTTCCCTCTGTTTTTATGGTGGTGATATGGCGCTGCTCTGCTCTACTCTGTATCACGTGCCATGATCATCTTTACACATTCATCTCCCCCGCCAGCCTGCAAACTCCAGAGCAGAACAGGGAGTACAACATGGTAGCTCTCTGGGAGGCAGACTCTAGAGCCCCAAACCTCAGTGCTGCCACTCACTCACCATGTGAGCAACCTCAGAGAAATTACATTCTATGCCTGGATGTCTTCCGCTGCAGACCTGGGGATAATGATCACGTTTACTCATATGGCTGCTCTGAGGACTGAGTGGAAAACCCATGTCTAGCAGGGTACATGTTGCTGACCCATAAGGGTTCCGTAAATTGTGGCTCCTGTTAGTATCACTCCCTGCTGAACGCTGCATTGGGCACAATGTGGCATCTCGGTGCATGAACAATAGAGGTAAAGAAATAAAATTGTGCCTGAATATAAACATCGTCAGTCATGACCAAAGTAAGCAAAAACAAGATTAAATAGGAAAAGACACTGTTAGACTTGACAATGGCCTCCATTTTGCAAAGAGACTTTATATTATTGTTTTGAGAGGTGAGTTAGGAAGTACTTGGTCAAGCCCTGTCGACAACATCAGGGACAGTCACCTAGCCATCCCACGAAGGCACATCTGTGCAAACGTGGCACCCAGAGCATCCTTTTCAGCACGTAGGCTTTCCTCCCACTTAGCTGCCATTTCCTGTGGTAGCGGAGCACAGACTGGCACTTAAATATGTACACTGCACTTAGATTTCCCCAGAGAAAGAGATCAATGAAAGCCAGGTTTATTTGCAGAGCACAAGTTTAACTGTGGGCGAGGTCCTCATTTTTAGCAACCGGTACCCTGGCTTTCTGAACCATGCTACTCGCTGCTTGTTTTCATTTTGAACCATTCTGACTTTGGGACCTGTTAACAATGCAGAACAGAATTCTCCTGCTGGAGAACAGGGGCTTTGTTTCCTATCACTAACGTCCATCTTGGTGGAATGACTTACAACAGCTGCTGTGAGAAGTGAAATCTGATAGAAACAGAGTCTGCATAGATATAAACACAAACATTAGTTTCTATGGAAACAAAAGTTACACGGCAGTGGCTGCAAGGCCTAAGAGCCTTTATTTCAAGAATCAAATGCTAAATATATAGTCCGTGCATCCGCCAGGGATCACACCAGAAAGCACGGAATTCTTTTTTGAGAATGAAACAGAGCACATAGAAGATTTTGGCTCAAATGGTCACTACCTAGCAGAATGGATATGAGGGAGGGCAATCTTTGCAGCCCCAAATTGAAACCATATTTCTTTCCTTAATTGAAAGCCTTGAGGCAATGAACAGAGCTTTGATGGAACTCAGTCAACAGCCACGTCCACGGCCACTTCACTCTGGTGTCCAATAAAAGCTCTAAAGGCCTGATAAATGTTTGAAGCCCTAGTATTCCGAGAAAACTGTTCCAAAGTCTCCCTTCAAATGCATCTGATCCCCATGACCCCAGTCCTGTGAGTCCAGCAGGGCTGTCCACCTCCCTGCCCTCCTGGTCATTGCAAGAGTCACTGAAGTGGTCATTATTCCTGAGGCTGAAAGGCTTAAATGACACTGGAAATATCACCCGAGGAGAGCCCAGTGATGTTAATGCAGAGCCATCAGGTAGAACAGGGAGAGAGAAACACAGATTCCACGTTGGACATGTTGAACTTCAAGTGTCCCTGAGACAGCCAAGAGCCAGCACATTGATGCCAGTGGCTACTGCTGCATAACAAATCTTGTCTTAAAGGAAACTTTTTACTTGTCCCACAGATCATTCTATAGCTCTGGAATTCAGCAAGGTATGGGGAGAATAGCTTGTCTTGGTTTCTGTCCAGGGCTCCACTGAGAAAATAAAACAGCTGGAGGAGACGTGTGTCCAGGTGATGGGATGACTGGGGCTGGGGACACCCAGGAGTGCTACCTGTCTGAAAACGGGTAGGGCAGAGGAAGGTGGTAGTAGCCTCTGGCCTGCCTGAAGGGAATTGCAACCCCAACTGAACGAGGTCTCCATGTGCAGAAAGGAGAATAGTTTGAGGCCACCCTCTCCCATATTCCCAGGAGATATCCATAGCAATACACAAATAACAAGAACGGTCACAGCTCCTGAATTCTCTGAGTGTTTACTACCTTCCAGCCACAATGATAAGCTTTTAACATGAGTTATCTTGCTGAGAGCTTCCAACAAAGCAACAGGTCACTATTATTCTCCTGTTCTTGGTTGTGCAGAACGTGAAGCTCAGAAGGCAAAACCACCTGTCCAAGTTTAAACTCAAACCCACCTCCTGCAGAATCTGCTTCCTTACCCACTTCCTCAATGCTGCAGTGCAATCACAGGCAGCTCTGCCGGGGGTGGACCAGCCCGACAGCACACCTGTACGAGAGGGGGGAGATATTCACACACTTAGGTGTTAGGCTGGGTGTAGAGACAGGAGATAGAAATTCTTCCACTGTACTAGTTTGGATTGTTCTGGTAGGTGGAAGTTGAAAAAAAAAAAAAACAGAAAAGGATACAATTATGGACCAGGAGAGACATAGATGTGGGTGTCATTTTAGATATTTTGAATTTCAGGTGCCTCGAGACAGTCAAGGAGAGATGACCCACCTTTTCCAGTTACTGTAGTTGTGTGACAAGTTATTCCCATACATAGTGACTTAAAAGAGCTTTTTCATTATGTTCTTGGATGCTATGGGTCAGGAAATCAGACAAGACATAGCGTGACTACCTGACTCTGCTTTGTAAAGTCTAGGACCTCAGCTGGGAAGATGCAACATCTAGAGGTGATTCACAGCTGAGTGATTTGATGACTGCGGGTTGGAGATCACCAGATATGCCCCATGTCTAATGGCTAATGCTGGCTGGAACCTCACTTAGGACCGTCAACTGGAACACCAAGCCTGTGGTCACATCAGATGCCTTGGGCTTCCTCACAGCATGGCAGCTTCATAGTGATCACATTTGCATTACACCAGGTCTCCAAATAACAGGTAACACCTTTCATGACCCAGACTCAAAGTCAGCGACATTTCCACTTCTACAGTATTTTTTTAGTGACAAGTAAGTTATTAAAACCATCCTGGATTCAAGGGGAAGAAACGTTCCTCCTGCTCTCAAGGCAAGAATGAGAACTTCTGGGGTTGCTTCAACACTGCATTCCAGAGTTAAAAACATAAAATAGGCTTCAGATGTACTTGAAGCCTTTATTAAAACAATCTCAAACTTTAAAAGAAAATCCTTTACTAGATGAATAATTATTTGTGACCACATTAGAACAGGAACCTAGTAAATTGCCTGGTTCCAACAGTTCTCTTCACTTGCCAGCAAACCTATATGATATCCATGGTTACCATCAAAGGAGGGATTAAAGGACCCAAGTGTCCACTATGCATCATCCTGTATTTATGGAGAGCAGTTAAAGTCCAGTATAAGTGTAATTATTTTGGGTCTCTGCCATTCTCACTGCATAGTTTGAGAATATCTTGGCCATAATAGTTACTATGGTAACAGCAACATCTGTATCACATCCAAGGAGCTGAACTTGATCAGACAGGAACGGATCCCATCTCTGAGCACAAGCAGGAGACTAGAAAGAGCCTTTCCAGGCTCAACATCTGCCTGTCCTCTCCTAAAAAGGCACACAGCACCGCTGTACAACGGGGCTAATTGGAACCAGTAGAGATTTGGTGCAAAGATCACAGGGAAAGGTTTCCAAGGCAGTGAGAAAGGAGAGGTACATAGTGTTAGCAGGAAGATAACCACAGTGTGTGAAGGGTGGAAATAGTCTCTGAAACATAGCGTGCCATGAAGAGGTTCTGGACAACCCTAGATTACGGGTGAATTCAGCTATTGCTGTTAAAGCCAGCCATACACAAGCCCTATGCTATGACTTATATGGATCATTGCATTTCATTTTATACTAGAGTCCCACAAGTGTGGTATAACTACCACTGTGTGATTATCTATAAACATGGAAATAGAGGCTAAGAGAAGTGTGTTAGCTAGTCAAAGCTGGGATCTGAGTTCAGATCATCCTATGGCCCAGGTTCTAGTTCTTTTCACCAACATACATGGTACATCCCTGATGAGTCAGAATGTGGCCCAGTTCACTGAAAGGGTGAAACTGCACTGAGTTTTTCAGGTGCAAGCCTTCTTTATACTCTGGAAAAAGGTCTATCTGAAGGGCATTAAAGAAGGCAAGGAGCCTGAGGGCCATGGGAAAGAGGGCAGGCTTTATTCTAAGAGTGAAGGGACAGATTTCAGTTCATTCACAAATTACTCCCTGAATGCCCTTCATGTACCAGACTGATGTCAGACCCTGGAGACGCAGCAGTAACCAGAGCAGCACAGCCCTGCTCTCTTCCCCCTAGAGCAAGAGACAGAGGCGAGTAAGTAGATGAAGAAATGAATATAGACTCAGTTTACAAAGAAAATGAAAGCGATGTGATAAAGAGCTCGAAGGAAAGGGGACAGGTCCCGTGGGCAGGTGTGATCAGGAAAAGCCTTTGAGATGAGATGTTTGAGCTCAGACTTGAAGAAGGAGAAAGAGCAAGCCGCGCGAAGAACTGAAAGAACATTCCAGGCAAAGGAAGTTATTAGTATGAAGGCTCAGAAGTTGGAAAGGGCTTGGGGTACTGGAGGCAAGTGAGAGGGGCTGAGGTGTGGGGTGAAGCTAGGACATAAGCCAGTGCCAAGCCCCAGCCTTCTAAGGAGGGGGCCCAATAAAATATAGGGTCTCAGTCATATCACGTATTGAACAGCAGCAACGATCTTTTGGGTAGAAGACCTCTCAAATATGCATAGGACATACTTATACTTCTTTAAAAAAAAAGTGTTCCAACGTTTATCCATGCATCCTGTATTTTTATTTACTAACTCTGGCAACCTTGTATAGTGAGACCTCAGGAATCAAGTCTAAGCACAGTGAAATGTCATCAAAGAATTTCAAGCAGGAAGTGACATGAACTGATACACACTTTTTGAAGATTATTCTGGCTGATGTGTGGGAAGCAGATCACTGGGGAGCAAGAGAGGAAGCAGGGGAGCCATACTGTAGATGGTCTGACAAGAGATATTGGTGCACTGGATGAGGGGTGCTGAGTAGTCTGATTCAGGATATGCACAGCATGTGGGCCCGGCAGAGCTTGGAATGGATTTGGAGGTGTGGAGGGAGGGAGGTTGGATGTTCTCCAACTAGAAGAACAAACTGTCGCCTGCTTTCGCTGTCTGGGGAAGCTTCTCAGATATAGAACATGACTTAACTAGACTAAAAGGTCTCTTGGGAGATTAAGACAGGTAGAGATATTCGTGGTCTTTGGTGGACTTGCTCATGTCTATACCCTTGGCCAACCCGAGGACTTGACTGTTAACATTTTTAATCAAACACTATGTGCCTATGTGCTTTAGAGTTCTTTGGGGGAAATCCTGGTTTCCATGTTGCACGTGATACTCATTCCCACTTGCTCTGGTGGAAGCCAAAAATAGCAGACATCTGGGACTCTAGATTTTTCCATGTGTCAAGCCAGTTTTGAAAGATGAGGTTGCTTTTAGTTTGAGCTACAACAACCTTTACCCAAGAGAGACACAACAGTTCATTAAGTTCTTGTGGCTTTAACTAGGAGAGACACTTCTTGGAGCCAAGAAGAACTTATGAGCCGAACACAGCCGTCTATTGGCAGCACCAAGCACTTCGGGGAGCAGAAACTAGTAAAAGAGAACTGGGGAAAGAATTTAGGGAACAAATTCTAAATATGGCAGACTGAGACAAAGAAGCAGTGTTCTGCTAGTCTGCGTGTCGCTTTTAAGACACTGTCCCTACTGTATGCTCTCACAAAAGCTGAAGAAGTAATCACAACACATTTATCATTCACTGGGCAGAATTATTTTGGCAAGAAATCTATGCCCCGGAATACATTATACAAACTGACAACTTAGTCTTAAAAATGTAGATTTTTTTACAAAGCTGGTGGGTGCTTATACAACCATGTCAGGCTAAGGGACTAAGCGATGATGTCATTATAAGGGTATCTAATATTTTGGATAAATAGTAAATGGTCCACAGTCAGGTCTCACAAGGCAGAAAGTGGAAACCACCAGCTTCAACAATCACGCTGAAGCCAGACAAGGGGAGGCTGGTTTCTCCCTGGATTCCTGAAGTAGAATCCATAATGTTCTGGTTGAGGAGCTGCGTTTGGCATAAACAAATGCATTCATTTAAACACCAGAATTCTAAAGACTGAAACAAAGCTACTTATCCTGTGCATAACTTGGGCAGCTGGAGGAGGCTGCAGAGGAATTTCTCAGGGGGTGGCAGGGGAGGTCAGGATGGAATTCTCTTCTGGGGGAAAAGAAAAAACTGGAGGGCACTCTGCTTTTATCTCTGTTGGTGCAAATGCATGTGGGCATCAAGCGTTCATCTCAGAGGCAGCAGGATTCCTGGATGTCTTTCTTTTTCCTGAGGCATTCACAGTGACACTAGCACTCAGGACGATGTGTGTGCTTGGGGGTGAGAAAAAGGACTACATCTGGGACACATCTTGTGGCCTCATGCTGGTGTGGAGGGACACTGTGCATTCTGTCAAACTGATGGGTTAGGGCAGGGACTCTCATCCTCGGAATTATTGAATTTTAGAGCCTGTGGGGGAGCTGTCCGATGCACCGTAGAACAGTTAGCAGCCTCTTTGGCTCTACATGTAGGATGCCAAGAGCATCCTACACACTAGGACACACACACACACACACACACACACACACTAGGACAACAAACAATATCCCCTGGGTGGCTTGGAGGAGACTCATTTGAGAACCACTGAAGTATGTACATGGATGGATCCAGAACATTGGACTACTAGCTTGGTGCAAATCCACTGACTCAAGAAAGCCATAACCATCAGTTCCAACCGCCTAATTTCACAGGCAGAAAAATGAAGCTCTGAAAATGTAAGGGCTTATCCCCAGGGTCACACAGTTAGCTGGAGCCACACTGTTATCCCAGGTTTGAGCTGATGGGTTTAGGGGAGAACAAAAGTGAAGATCAAGTCACTCCATAGATTGTCTTGTTTGTATCCCCAGCAAGACTTGCGAGAGGTACAAGCTTACTCAGTTTAGAAAACAGAGACTGCACTCTTCCAAAGTGGATGCATCTCCTGCTGAGAGAAGCCCCCTACATCCCTCTTAGGCTGAAAACCTGCAAGTTTGGAATGCAGCCCTCACCAGGGTATCTTCCTCATCAGCTCAAGGAACAAAGCAAGCTCAGAAATATCACAAATGATTGTGTTTACTCATAAAAGATCTTCTCCTTTGGGTGCCTGGCTCATTATCCACAGCACCACGGCAAAAGCCAGCTCCAGGGGGGGTCTCCAGATACACTTCTGTGGCCTTTTCTAAAGTAACGTATTCAATCCTTTCTGCCAGGCAGGAGTACCGATGTGAACTGCCTTCTCCTCTGGGCACTGTCTATCTTATTGTCTTACACCTTTGTGTTCATGGCCCCTCTCTTCCCATCTTGTCTGGGAGGTTGCTCTGACTCTCGCAGTCAAAAGAAGCATCAAGGAAGCATTGCTCCAGTTACCCAGAAATCCCCATTCTTTTGTCAACATGCTTCCACTTAAACCTGGTCGTGACTCTCTGGGTGGCCAGGAGCCGTAACCATTGTCATAATCCCCAACTGCAAAACCCAACAAACTTGTGTTGCATGCTGAAATATTTTCAACTAACAAGTAGCCAAGCTGAAGAATGAGAAGCCACAGGTCTAGTTTTCTTTTCTTTCTAATACACACCAGAAAGCAAAGGAGAATCAGGTCCAGGAAGTGAAGGGTCGTAAGTCTATTTACTGAGTCCTGGAAAACAAAAGAGAAACCTTGGTTCTCAGGATTGGATATCTTCTACAGACTAGGTATTGAAAACATATACTAGTAAGCATTTTAATATAGAGATCTTATTTCAACTTTACATCATAAAGTGATGCTCTTATGCAGGGTAATTACATAATAAATTTGTTAGGGGAATGTAAAGCAATAAAAATGGTGGTAATGGTTTGTCATTTAATAGCAGAATTGTAGATGAGTTTTTCAGCATTAATGTAGCAGGTTGCTACAATTAGGGGACCATTCTTAGGGGTGTCTTTAATTCCTGGAAAAAAATGTTTCTGAGGTTCAGTGTCATTATTTGTAATTTCCTTATTTGGAGATGCTACATATTTAAGCATTGGAAGTTAGAGGATACTGGGGTTTTTGAGGAGTTAGAGCCAGCAGAACAGTAGACAAAAGGTCAGCAAGGACCTTTTTACAACCCCACTTAGGGCATCAGGCTGGCATCTCAGTCAACTTCCAGTGGGGTCAGCATAGCATAAACATGTGGCATTGCTGTCATCACTTGGTAGTTACGTGGTCTTGACAAGTAGCTTCATCTTCCAGAGTTCCACTCACAAAATGGAGCTAATGAACCAACCCACCAGGTAGGGCTGCTATTCTGTTACAGGCCTTATTTGTGAGCCCGGGTTGTGAGGTAACACATGCAAAAGACTGAGCGAACTCCGTGGCTCTGAATGTAAGCTGCAGCAATGGGAATCCCGGCTTGTGAAGCTGCTCTCATTCCTATGGGCTCCTGCTCCACCCTGATCTTCCTGCCTTCTTTTTAGCCCTCTCTCTCTCTCTCTCTCTCTCTCTCTCTCTCTCTCTCTTTAATCCCATACTACACTCCATTTCCAAACCTGGAAATGGATAAAAACTCAGAAGACAAATTTTCACCAAATCCACCTGAGCCAAGGTCATAATTCTTTTTCCTGCCAAAAAAATTAAAGAAAACAAACATTTGACGAACTGGCACTATAAACTCTCTCCTGCAAGGGCTTGCTTAATCCCTAGGCATGCCCATCAATCTATATTCAGACCTGATGAGTTTAAACAATTTAGCTAGTGTTCCTCTGCTGAAAGATAGGACGATTGGGATTGCAATCCAATCCTCCCCGCTGGACCACACACTCACACTGTGAGAAATGTCCCTAAAGGCCTGGTGTATGTATGGCAGTGTCAGTGTGGTAGGTGAGCTAGGGGCAGAGCCTGTCCACAGGGGAATCAGACATGGACCCAGTTTTCTTCCCCACTGCGCACAGGAGTAAGACCTGCCCAGAAACGAAGTACTTGGGGAACTCAGAACAAACAGAATCCCCCGGATAGGACCTGGAGTCTTCCTCTCCTTATCATCTGTCCCCTTCCCCTCCTCTGACCCTCAGATACACCAAGTGTAATCCTGCCCTAGGCCCCTTGGCTGGAGCCAGCATCCTCCCAGCTCTTCCTGGCTGTTTTATTTTAAAGTCTGGGTCTTACTTCCTGGAGAGGCATTTGCTGACCTCTTATCCACAGGGGCTCCTCCTTCCACCAGCAGTCACTCTGCCCCTGCGCTCTGTTTTCTTCTTACCAGTTGTCTCTGACATCTGGAAGTGTTTCTTGGCGAGGAAAAGCAATAAGCAAATTCTGTTTTACGAATCATTTGCATTCTCTTAGGAAAAAATCCAACTGTAGTGGTCATCTGTCGTTTTGCTGGCCAAACATCCATTTACTATTCTCTGCTAACAGAATATCAGCTTGACATTAGAGAAGGATTCTTCTCCTTGGCAGACCATACTGGTTTAGTTGGATTCAACCCACCCACCTCTCAGAGGAATATGACACAGGCCTGGCCAATCAGTGTTTGCCATTCTCCTGAGCACAGTGGTTGGTTCAGTGATGAGCATGTGACCCACACCAGGCCACTGAGACTTCAGTCTGTGTATTTATGCAAACTGTTAAGAAGCAAAGCTCCTTTTTTTTTCTGTGGGAGTGGCCTAGTGGTAGAATACAAGCAAGCTGCTTGGGTCTATGATCCTGCTCCCTCACTGGGCTCTGATATACTGGTCCTCTTTCTGGAATATAAGTAAACTGCTGCTGCTGCTATTGTTAGTGGTGATTATCTTACCACCAGAAAGGAGAGCCTGTGTGAGAAGGAAATACAGACAAAAATCAAGTAGAAAGGTGATTAAAAGACAAAAAAGAGGAGAGATTGAAGTTGTAGAAGGAGCTCCTGGATCCAACCACACCTAATACTAACATACCTCTAGACTTTTCAATTAGTGAGCCAATAAAAATCCATAACTCTTACTCTGTTTGAGTTATCTGCATCCAAAAAGCTGATGTGGGAATCAAAGTGATAAGAAGAAGACTGGAGCTTGTGCCTGGCTCACAGGATGAGTTTAAGCTCTTCCAGTCCTGTATATACAACACGCTGGGCTCCAACCATGAGAAACACCTTAAAGCAAAAGCTGGAAATATTTGGGTAGACATGAAAGTTTGTTTATCTTCCAGCTCAGACAGTGGATGTACCATTCTAATCTCTTTTTAAAGGGCAGTTTCTTAGAACTGGATCCAGCTTAAATTCCACACCCAGATGGCTGCCAAGGGGAACATCATCCAGTTATTATTTTTCAACAGTCATGAAATGGATGGATGGAGCCATGCTTTCTCATTGCTAAAGTGGAAGAATGCAGACCATTCAGCTGCAAGTTTGCACTTAGGCCCTGGGAACAATGGAAGGGAAGAAGAGGGGAGGAAATGGAGCAAATGTTGCCAAGCACCCACTGTGTGTCCCAGCACTTGAGTTACATGTTTCACATCCTGTAGCCTATTATTTGGGATCAGAGTTGTGGAGCTAAGCCCAATGTGTTAGTCAGCTTGCTGTTACTATAACAAGTACATAAGATAACCAACTTATAAAAAGAAAAGGTTTATTTTGGATCACTGGGTTCTAACTCTCAATCAGTTGGTCCAGGTGCTAGGGGCCTATAGCAAAGCAGCACACCATAGCAGGCAAAACTATTTGCCTCATGGCCAGGAATTAACAGAAGGGAAAAGGGAGGGACCAGGGCCTTACAATCCCCTTTGAGGACACACCTCCCAATAACCTAAAGACCTCCCTCTAGGTCGTACCTCTTACAGGTCCTATCATCTCACAACAGCATCACATTGGAGACTAGGATTTTAGCACATGGTCCTTTGGGGGGCATTTAAGAGCCAACCCATAGCAGCCAAGATCTGCCACTGACCTTGGATAAGCAGCTTAGCTGCCATGGCCTTTAGTTTTATTGTCTCTCAAGTGGCATGGTGAACATCATTAGCAGAAAGCCAAGTTCTGTGCAACTGTGCAATTTTCATCTACCTGAAAGAATTCTTAACAGGAAAAGCATGGTAAAGTAAGCTTCTTGGAGTCCCATAGTCTGCCTTTGCAGAGAGAAAGAGTATCTATTCATGCTCCCAGGTCTACCATACTTGACTAATCAATGCAGGCCTTGTGATGCTTCTGAGCTGATGATGTAGCTGCTAACAGCTCTGGTCCAGTCCATGTCCATCACTGGTGTAGTATATGTCCTTGGTCAAGCCTGCTTCTCCATCACTCAAATAGAGAAAACATTACCCCAAGTATTTTGAGGGAAACAAGACCACAGAGATATCTGGGAGAGGCAGGAAGGCCCAGACACCCCTGCATCTGACATGACTGAGAAATGTCCATGATGGATGGGCCTGGAATAGCCTCACAGGATTCCCCCCAAGGGACCAAGAACCACAGGATGATGGGACAGCACTGATACTTCTCATGGCCCAGGCATCTGTCACAGATGAGTCCCCTACCATGTGATGAGCCATGCCCCGGTGGTGATGAGAGGACTCAGCCTCACAGTTGGGACCAGGGAGGACACAGTAGTGACCTGTGCAGCCTGAGTCAGAAGCAAGATGGAGAGAGAGACAACTTCAGGTGGTGGAGCCATGTGGTGTGTTGATGACACAGGTCCAGTGACATCCAGTCCTGGCATTTATTCATTTTCAGATATTTACCAGATAACTGTATGGTCCCTGAGTGGGGCCAGGCTGGACATACAGGAAGATCACAACAGAGATCAGTTGATTTGATTTCCTCCCACCAGTGGCTGCAGCCCTGTGAAAGAAGCCAAATTCTACAAGAAGACAGGGTGGAATACACAATAGCCATCATGTCCAGGAACTAAGGAGACAATGACTATGGGATACAAAGATATGGAGTCTGAATCTGTAAGAGATCTGGGGACAGTCACATAAGGGATGCCAGGCAGCTGGAAACTAGGGAGTGGGGAGGTAACAGATGGAAATGCACATACTGACCCAAAGTCTGCCGCTGTAAAAATGCAACAGTGCAGAAGACAACCACGCAGCCACAGATGCCCAGCAGAACTCCTCTGCCTTCCTCTCCTGCTCAGACCAGAGGATAACCATAGCACTGGAGGTAAAGGCTTGGAAGATCCAGGTCACAGCACTGTGTGGCTAAGGTGGCCTTCGGATCCAGCTAACACCCTAGAGTTTCCCTGGATCCGTATGGGCCGAGATCGGACTCTAATTGTGACGATTATCCTCCAAGATTCCCAAACCAAAGGTGAGTTTGTTTTAACATCTGCTTAATGAGTCTTGACTGAAAATGAAAGAGCCAAGCCAAACCAAAAGGACAAAATAATCCAAGCACCTAAAGCAAACTGCTCTTTCACGCAGCCCCTTCCCTGGCAGAGCGCCTTGCCTCTGGCATTCTGGGAAGATGGGCCGGCGAGACTGGAGTTGTGGCGCATGCGCACAGGCATGCTCAAGAGAGAGAAAACGGAGACCAAAATAACCCTCACACGCTCTCCACTCTTGCCAAGAGCCAACAGGCGAAGTCCAGATGGGTTATTGTGTGCCTTGCCATGAGGTCTTGAGGGTCAATCAATGCAAGGAGACAGGGCACTCACTGCCCACAGCTGACATGTTTTGTTCTAAGCATCATTAGGAGAAATGGAAATAAAGAGCAGGCTGGAAGGGCAGGAGTCCAATGATCCAGCACACTGGTCAGCACAGATCCTGACATCTACGGAGGCACCACATCCACTTCAGTCAAACACTTCTCCCTCCATGTGTCCCACATGGTATTTGAATAGAAATGTCACCCTGGTGGCCTTTATGCCCCCCAACTCCCTCAGAAAGGTATCCATCACTGACATCTTTCCAGACCCAAAGTGAAAAGTGCTGATTAAAAAAAAATTTTTTTTTAAGTAAATTTGGACTGTATGAACTCAGAATGAAATCCAGGCCAGTCCTTTCAGTGAAATAGGGACATTGTAAAGCTGAGAAATCAAAATAGCCCTTTCTCATTTGGAGTGCTAGTCTTGAAGTGAGGATTTTGCATGAGTTCCTGTGACACTGGTCAATGCCATGAAACAACCCAAGGAAGAAACCAATAAGAGCAACTGGCCTGGGACAGAAAACTGAGAACCACCTATCCCTAGTCCAGCCTGAGCCCACTAGATGGGGTTACCCTCTGTTAGAATTGTCCCTCATCTGTGAAAACTTGCGAGCAGAAGTGTTGTTACTCAGTATTAGGCTTGAGTCACCCCTGAGTTGGGTTTCAGATTACTACATCGACTTTGTGTTTTCAGAATTGATATTTTTTGGCAACTGTCTACTAAAAGCTGCATTTTTTTTAAGGTGGCTAAAAGTGCACCGTAGAATGAAATTCACATTTGGAGAAATCAGCACTTTTCAGTGAGTGCTGCAGCTTAATTGGAAAGAATGTGCACTTTTGAGATTTGTAAAGTAGATGCAAATTTGTGTTCGGGAATATACACTGAGCTCTGGTATTACACAGGCCCTCTCCACCAACAGTTTCACAGACACATAAAAAAAAAAAAAAAGCACATCTCTACTCACATAGAGATTCCCTCCCTTTTGCCAGTGAGATTTTCCACCCTCAAATCAACTTCAAGCAAGACAGAATTGTCTGCTTGTCTCCTGACACAGTCATGGATTCTACCATCTCTGCTTTGTTCTCCCCAGTGAGATCCTTGTAATCAAACCTAAAGGAAAACAAGTTTTGGGTCACAGTGTCTTACAAGGAACAAACCATCAGAGAGTGAGCCACATCCGATCCACCTCCTTGACTACAATAGCTCACACTCTAACCAAAGTGAAGTGTGGCTGAAAAACGCAGGCAGAGCCGGCTTCTTGCCGCGGTCACCTTCACTTTTTTAATTTGACCATGAGCTGAACAACTGAAGTTCTCAGGGGCAGGTGTTTCAAAGGCTTTCCTGCAAATCTGAACATCTGCCTGCTGTGGGCTGCTTGTGGTCCTGGCTTCTGCAAGTGATTTCTGGCATGGTTTGAAAGCCTGGTTTGGATGTGTGGCTGGCAAGGGTAAAAGCAAAATCATATTGAGGCAGCTCACCCCTCCTTTGGCATAAACAATAGAACAGTGACAGCACTTACCCCAAAACAATAGACAAATGCATCCATAATTATCAGGATGCTTAGTTCGCCCTGGATCAACATTGTGGACTGTGTTGGTCAGAGGTAGGAGGGATGAATGAATCTCAGGCCATAGCCAGGTGTGGTGCCCGTATCAAATCTATTTTCTTCCAAGCAGCTTAATTTCGGTGGTGAGCCACAGGCTGCTAATGCCACTTCACTGTGTCTCAGAGTACCCCATCCCCAGCCTGAAGATCTTTTTCTAATACAAAAGTACCAAGAGGGTTCCCCCACCCCACCCCCCATCATTCTGACTGACTGCCGGGCATGTATGAGCCGTGTGAGTCACTAGACCACATTGGTTGCCATGGAGACTCTCATCATCTCAGTCTACTGGTCCCTTCAGGGATGGAGCTGCACTTCCACACCACGCATGAAGGCTGGGAGATCTTGGTAAAGCTGAGAGGCCCTTCCTCCTTGCCTTTGGCATTCTCACCACCTCCTTGAGGCCACGCCAGGGAGTAGAGTGCTAGTGCCCCAGGCTCTCAGAATGCTTTGCAGGTCCAGGTCCAAGGAAATGTACTTTCATTCAAAGATTATCTCTCACTTCCGCAGCATGTGCACCTCAAAGTTACCCTCTCTCTGCCCAAACCCATCCACCCCTGTGGTTTAAAACCTTGGCAAACCTAAACCAGAAAGAGAAATAACCCATGAGCAACTCCAACTCTCCATCCTGCTTTGAGCCCCCCAGCCTCTTTGAAAAATGGCAAGGGGAAAACTGAGAAGCAATATCTGAATATATACAAAAGGACACAGCTCACAAATGTTACAAAACTGAGGTCCCTGCAGTGAGGGGAAGGGTAAGCATCTGTGTTCTTCTCCTGTCTGTAACCAGGAGGGGCCAGCTTTTCTTGCTTTGTCGGTCTTACAGCTCCATCTTCAAGCTAAATAAATTGTTGCATGCTTCACCTGCCTTCCTAGTCCCTTGCTTAGTCTCAGTGCCCCCACCTAGGTGAGCGTAGGAGGAAGCGCGGACTGGGAGATAGATAATGCATGCATGAAAACGTTGATAGTATCACTTGTGGCTCTGAGCCTACAAGGAGCATGCTGGCAGCTGCAGAAGTCTCAGGCTAGGATGAGGCCCCAGGTGACTTTTCAGACTTGACATAGCTCTATGAAATGGGCTACAAATACTACAGGTAGCAGGCAAATTGAATAGTTCATGGAGAGCAAGATATGGTTTGAAAGTGTGTACCTACATGACGTATTGATGTCACCATGTGTACCCTGGGTGGACAGAGGTCAGGTTAGAGGTCTGCATTCTGAGACTTTGACTGGCATTCCTGGCTCAACTTTTTCAGGAAAAACCCCTCGGGAAGCCTCAGTCCCTGACTTGACTCTAAATTTGCTCATCTTTAGAAACAAGGGAGTGGCTTGTTGATCTTGGGCTCTTTTGAGCTCTCGTGGTCTTGGATGCTCATCATGTTTAACACAGATCACTTTTTACCTGGCATCTTATGGTAACGAGGGCACCTGCTTGCTGCCTAGCTGCAAATCTGGTGGGCCGAAAGCTTCAGGCACGTTAGCAGGCCACGACCGCACATGCACTGCTGGACTCCATAAAACTCAGAAAACTTCATACACATTAAAGTTTAATAGCTGCTGAGCGTGAAAAGGCACAAGAAACCTAAGGGGTGTTTTATTCATGTTGATTCTCATATGTATGATAAATAGCTCCTGTGCCTGACTTAGTGATGAGGGCAGGTTCTTAAAGACACCAGCAAAGGAAGCCCAAAAGGAAAACGGAAATCATCTACCATAAAGAAAGAGCTGAAATATTCATATATTTCTTTGGAGACCTAGCAGGGGATAAAGAGAACCAGCCAAGAATGCTCTTCTGCAAACTCCACTCAGGTGAGATGCTGAGTGACGTGACCTGGCTTCGGGACAGTGTCTTTCCCGATTGGAACCCTAGGGTCAGAGCAGATGGCACTGGACCTATGTGTCATGGTTGTCCCATGAATGTGTATTGCCATGTGCTTGAATGCATGTATGCATGACACAAAACACACACGCATTCAGAGAAACACATAAATGTGCACATGGGAGGGTGTAATGGCCAGTCGTGCAAGCTGTGTTCTGACGTGTCACTCGAGCTGTTTTCTTTCTTATCATTTAGAACACAGGTTTTCTTCCAAAGGCCAGAGAGTCTATATTTTAGGTTTGTGAGCCATAAGCATCTGTTGCAGCAGGCAGCTGCCCTTTGCAGAGGAGAAGCAGCCACAGACAGTACGTAAACAAACGAGTGTGCTTGCGTTCCGCCAAAAGTTTATTTATGCACACTGAAATTCAAACTTTTTATACTGTTCACGTGTCATAAAATCTTGTGCTTCTTTCAATTCTTTTCAGCCATTTAAGAATGCAGCCACCGTTGTTCACTTCCAAACCGTACACACACGTAGGCAGTAGGTCAGATCTGGCCCTAGGGTCAGGGTTTGCTAATCTATAATTTAGAATGCCATTTCCCATAGAAACAAATAATCATAGATCCCATTTAAGTTGCGAGGTCAATCTACAGAAGTCAATTCAATCCGTGAAGAATCCAAACACAGAGTGTATAGGAGCTTGGGTGGTTTTTTTTTCCCTTATGCTTATGCCGGGCACTGGGCTAAGCTCTTTATTTTCATTACTTCCTTTAATACCCAGTACAATCCTGTGTGGAAATAGGTTTGGGTACTTTGAGTGATTAGTCTATCTCAGCTAAGAAGCTGCAGAACTGGGACTTGGCTAAAGTCTGGAAATCTCAGCACTGGGACGTTACGGCAAAGAAACACATCCTGCTCTTAAGGTGCGGGTGGTTCCTGGTACCTAGCCAGGTCCTGGGGGGCACATCAGCTACCGCAGAGTCATCAGCAGTGCTAATTGTCAGCTTTCCTAAATTGCCACTTGCAGCACAATGTCCTCAGTCTGGGTTCAAATCTGGGATGTCCCAAACATTTTCTCCCTTCCTTTGCTTTCAGTACTCCCAAGGTGTTACTTCATGGTAAGGATGGAAATTCTACTGAATAAGTAGGATTCATTCTATTTTATCCACACTTTGCCTCTGCCTAAGAAGAGACAAGTCAATCATTTCCTGGTAGCTGCAAGGAAGGAGAGGGACTCTTATATGAGAGGCTGGCGAAGCCGTATTTGGACCCCATTGTGGCCCATTCCTGGTGTACGAGGGTCATCTATCAATGAATCCAGGTGCTGTGTGTATATATGAGTGAGAGCCATGCACCAAGGCCATTGGACCTTTGAAAGGAAATGTTTTCTTGTCTAGATCATCGGTAACATTGATATGTATGCAAACTACAAAGTTTGCAGAGAATAAAGAGTTCTCAGATCAACTCCAGCTAAAATAGACTCAAAATAAACAAAGATATAAGTGAATATTTTTATCTCCCCTACAATTTTTATGTCCCTGCTCTTGGCGCCAGTCTTTTTTTGCCCCCATTTCCTACTGACACATATGTTTAAATCTATCCCACATTCCCTCTGTCGTTTTAAACACCAACCTCCACCTTCCCCTGAGACCATCTTCAGACATCAGAAAACTACTTCATAGTAGGTACGGACAGCTGATTTAACTGAAAATGCTCTGCCCACTTCTTTACCCATCTTAGAAGAGATTACCAGTCAACCAGTCATGATTCTCTCCTGCTATGATTTTGGACAACAGGGCAGAGTGCATGATTATCTTTCTAAGGACATCACCAAATCACCTGTGGCCTTCACCTCCGTGTAAGTGAACTCATATGCTTGTGGGCCAGTACTGAATATTGCATAAGAAATTACCCCAATGTTTACATTTAACCATTTTTAGACATTCTGGCTGTGGTTTACTGAGCTCAGCAGGTGGTTCTCACTTGGGGTTTTTGTAAGCTGCAGTCAGATGGTCGCTGGAGCAGAAAGCATCTTGTCTACCCACAAGAGCCTGGTGCGGGGGCGGGGGGGGATGGTTGTTTCGGGGTTCCTCACAGCATGGCGACTGTAGAATACTCAGCTTCTTCTATGATAAGTCAGGACTGTAAGAGTAAATTTTACCAAAAATGTATGGAGTAGAAGCTCTGATTTTTTACAACATTGCTCTACAATTGGTACAGTGTCATTCATTTCCACTGTTGATGTAGTCACGAAGCCCACCCAGAATTAAGGGGAGAAAGAGATGCAGACCACCTCCTCATAGGAAGGTCCGGTCTAGAAAACTGTAGCCCTCTTCAGTCCACCAGAGGCTGGAAGAGAACCTGGTGCATACCTTATCCAGTCCCTGCAAGAGTGACACTAATCTGTTTCAGCAGCTTTGGAAGCCCAGCCTGTACCTGAAATTCCTATGCAGTGTTTTTCCGGGACAACTACTTCCAGCTTGGGACATGTCTGCCTCTTAGAAAATTCATTTTCAACAGAGGCCTGCCTCGTGTCAACACCTACCCTTTCATTCTAGTTTTATTTCTTGAATTATGAAGAATACTGTCTTACCTTTCTGCAAGACAATCTTTCTCCTCAGCAAAGATGAAACTCCTTGCTCTTCCAAGTCTTCCTTCTCCCAAGCCACACATCCCCATTTCTTCTTCCATCTCCCACGTGTCCAATCTTGCCCTCTTCTCCCATGTCTCCTCTGAAAGAGTTCCCTTGTCATCACATCCTTCCAGAAATACAAAACGAGAAATGGCCAGGTCCTAAAAAGGTGTTCTTTCTTGCCCATGTGGTTACTGTCTTCTGGGGTGCAGTTACAAGACAGTGTTTCAGGAAATGCACTCACCTCTTTTTCTTTCTCACGTCTTTGAACACTAGTATCCTCCTATGCCATAGAAGCCTCTGATGCTTCTGGCCAAGAGGATTAGGATGCTGGCACAAGGAAAAAAGATGACTGTCAAGTTCCTAGAGTTCAGCTTCAGGTATTTCAATAAACAATGGTCTTGAAATACGAATTTGGTGAGAGAGATGAGTGTCTTCAAAACTCTAGAACACCAAGCGTGTTAGATCAGAGAGTATGGGGTGAACTGGAGACTAGTGTAAAGAGGACAAGGGACAGGAAGGAGGAGGGTTTCTCTGCAGACAGGAGGAGACGTTCTGTCCCAGCGAACAGAAGGAAGAGAAAGAGAAAGCACATGTACAATGAGAAGCAGCAGGTGAGAGAGGGGGACACAGGCCTAAAAGGGACCTCCCAAGTCCTGTTAGAGACATTCTGTGTCCTATGCACTGGGCATAGGGTTGAACATGACCAGGAAGGATACCAAGGGGCATGCCTCCTGGAGCCAAATGCTCTTATGACAAAACCATGTAGATAGTCCAGGAGCACTGGGACCTTGTGGCCAGATCTCATGACGAGGAGCACAGACTTCAGGAGTAGGTGACAACACACAGCCCAGCATTCAAATAATTCAAATGCAAATAGTTCTGGACTGGGGGTGTAGCTCAGTGGCACAGCATCTGCTTGACAAGTGCCAGGTTGTGAGTTTGATTCCCGGTACCAAAAAAAAAAAAAAAAGTATCCGATCCTGTATCCTGAACTCTCAAGGCCCATGGTCTAGGGTGGAATAACGCAGAGACAAAGAGGATGTGGTCAGGACACTGTCCCCCAGTGCCAGGAGGGCAGGGGGCTCCTTCGACCCAGGAAGAACAGTGAGTAGCCACACACCTGCACAAAGCGGACCAAGGTCACCCTAAAAGAGTGCACTGCAATGCAGGAGAATCCAAATGGCCGTGGACAGCTGGCCTTTCTCGCTGTCCACCACAGGTGGGATGCAGGCTGCCGGAGCAAGACAAAGCCATCCCAATAAAGCCACCTTTTTTAGCCCATCCGAATGGCAGAATGCAAATTTCTCATCCCCGCGAGAGTTCAAGACCCATTTCTGGCAGCCAATAGCCTAACTTGTCACTTATGAAAGTGTCTCTTAAAGAAGCTTCAAACGACCATTTCTTGAGCTGAGTTTCTCCTAGGCCACCAGAACAGACCTTTGTAGAGCACATCCTCTCTCCTGCACCGCAGATCCCCTGAGACCAGCCAACCCAGCCGACTCAGTTCAAACCCCCAAACGTCAATTCCTACCTATCTGTGAGTCTACTGCCCAATCTCAAGCTCCACCATTATCATTTCACCAGAGCATGGCGTAAGATTTGCGGGGCTGCCAGTCCTGGGACAGAGTCGGTACTCAGGATCAGTCTTCTGGGCAGGCGCTCCCGGGCAGGCTGCGTGGGAGAGGTGGCGATGGAGAAGGTGGGAAGCAAAAAAGACGGAAGCTGTGGCTGACAGCTTGGCTTTGGGCCTCCGTTTGCTAACTGTAGGTGTCGCTTAATCCTCTGGCTGCTGTCTTATCCTCCCGTGCCTCTCACTTCGCCTCATCTGTGCGACATTTCACCACCATCGCTGTCACCATTCAAACTACCTGACCCAGGCCACGCAGCAGCAAGAGAGGTTGGAGGTGGAAGTGATGGTAACAGAAACCATTTCTGCGGGGTTGGCTCTGCACAGAAATTTTTCATACAAATTTTCTGCTTAAAGCACTTCAGGCAGATTTTTGAGCTGCATTTCCTGGGCCCTGAGGGTCCTTGGAGCCCTCTCTTGGGAGAGGGAACATGGTAGGGAAGGTGTTGGGGTGCACGGCATTCCTTGCTGCCCTTGTGATTTCAAACTGGGCGGCAGTGGCCTTTCTTGGTTTCGCACACTCTTCCTGTGCAGACCAGATTCCCTGGCTTCAAAAATCAAAGGACAACTTGCCAAACTGCAGAAGCATTGATCGAAGGCGGTGGTGCAAGGGAGGGTGGTGATGAGTCGCTTGTGGCCACAGCGGTCAACCCCCGTCAGTCTCACAGCGGCCTTCCTGCCTTGCTCTTCCCTTCCCGCCACTCATGCCCACCTCGGCTCAACGTTTGGCTACCAGAAACATCCTGCAGTCCATCATCATGGCCACGGCCATGGTCCTCAGCCCCGTTTGCTAATAAAGCCCAGCTCTGCCCTCACGCCTGGTGTTTAACGTCGGCACAACTCAGGCAGAAGCTGGGGAGAAGATAAAACCCACAGTGCAGGAACCTTCTGGAAACCCCGCCTTATTCCCAAAGGGCAATGCTTGTCATTACTCTCAAATGAACTGCTTTCTCGCTGGAAAGCATGTATTTTTTAAAAAGCTTAATTTTTCTCCTTTCTCCAAAATGAGAATCAAGCTATAACTGCGGCCCAGCACCTTGAGAACATTTCCTTTTTTTTTTATACTTCATAGAATCCTTAATAATACAAAAATTGCCCAGAGCATTTCACACTGAGTTATGAAGTCATTAACATTTCTGGGATAAACACAATACCCCAGGACAAGTTATTAGACAGATCGTAATGGGGGGAAAGTAGGTACATTGAAAAGGCCCCATGTCTGGCAGCGACATGCAGAAACACTCACGTGTTCTTGACTGAAGGCAAAAAGTGCGTCCGCAGCCCCCGTGCAGACAGAGTGCCTTTCTCAGCCGACCGGCTCGGCATATTGGATATTGGTAAAATTCTAAAGAATCAGCGCTTTGATGTCCCAAGGCCAGCAATCTCGCTGCACTCTCAGCTCTGCCTCCTGCCTCAAGGTTCCTGGTATTTATGATCACATCAGCACCACGATGGCTGCTCCCCGATCACAGTCTATCAGACGCGTAACAAATGCTACCTGGCAGAGCTGTTTGCTTTTAAACAAGCAGGGCGAATCCATCATGAGTGTTCTCTGCTTCCCACGGCTCCAGCGGCCACCTGTCCACCATAATTTTGTTCAGGTGCCATTCCCTAGAGAGCCCCAAACCACAGCCACCCATATTTTCTCTCCTCTTGATGAAATACCTGGATGATTCTCTGATTCTTTCATGGTGCTGCTCACAGGCCAGAATCAGAGATGGAAAAGAAAACTGTGTGGGTGCATTCAAACTGGCGGTGGAGCATCCTTCCCTCTGGCTCCTTCTGGCCAACAAAGGTAACTTTCGTGATGCTCTTAGATGGCCTCAGAAGTTCTGTTTCCTTATGATTGCCTGAAGGATGCTGGGGTTGGTCCTTTCTGTGCTCAATTAAAATACCACCTGGACAATGGGATGAAGGAAGGTCATGCACCCCACACCACAAAAGAAGACCCCTACTTTCTATTGAATGTCTACACAGGTCCCACTAAACTATGCAGTGTCCCATCCTTCCCAATAAAGAGCTCCATGGGACCATTTCCAATTGCTGTGGATACATACAGAGTGTGGCCCTTGAAGGCAGACCCTGGGAAGCAACCATCACCAAGCACATGTGACTTGAGTTTATTAAGACCCTCACACTGCCCAATACCTGGGCTTCCACTGAAGCCACTTCTCCTGCCCTCGACTCATCTACACCCTTTGCTATAAAATCTGTGATGAGTACCTTCCCCATTCAAAGCACCTGGTGCTCTGTGTATTTTGAGGCTCCCTTAGGAAGAAATTGTGTCTGTCCCCTCTGAGAATCCTGAATTCCTTCTCCTCATGCAATCCCATTTCTCACACTCAAATTTGGAACCCCAGTCTCCTGACTCTAGCCCCCCTCCTCTCTTGCACAATGACCACCCTCCTTGTCCTCTCTGGGATGTCTCATGTCCCTGTGGGTCACCTGTTCCATTAGCTTCCATTCAGGATACATAAATAAACCGGGAAGATGACCTCTGGGGCTGTCCTCTTCCACACTTTCCTCCCCAGCACCCAGGCTCCAAGAGCTTCCTGACCTTTGGCTGTGACAATTCCCAACCCCAAATCACCCCTACACCCTCACCACCTCACTCTAGAAATGATGTCACTGAATCTTCCTGTGAGACATTGTTAATAGACTCGTATCCCTGTTTATCGTATGCACTGGGAAACCATGGTACCAAAGTCATTGTGTGATTAATAGTGCAAGAAAAATTCCAGGCTACAGATATTTTTCTCTGCTCCATATTTCTGACATGCCCAGCCTGGACTTTAACACTCCCAAATTTATGGATCATAATGTCAAAAGTGGTCATCTTGGCTCTATGCAGAACTCAGACACCAGCCACAAGACAAGAGTAACTTGTTGTCCTATTGTGAGGACCAAACCAAGAACCCAGATCTCCAAGGCAACTTGAAAATAGAATGAACTATATTTGTTAAATGGAATGACCCAAAGCTCCCTGGACCAGCCAAAACAATCTCTTAATTAATTTGAACTAGAACTCCTTAATTACTGTAGCAGAATAGCAAAGGGGCCAGCTGCTCAAGGCCTCTCCTGTAGGCTTGGGTGACATGCAGACCATGGCCCTCCTCCCCATCTAGACTCGGGTCACAATAATTTACTATTAATAATGACTTAAGGCCCAACACTGACTAATGCTTTCTCCCCTTTCTGTGCTAAATCATTTGGAATGGATTTAAGGCTATCCATACCTCTGATTTTTCTCATTTTTCTGAGTGGGAAGAAAGGGCACATGTGTGCCAGGAGGTGCTCAAGTGAATGCCCCTCATTATAGGCCCTGGAAGTCCCAGCACTCTTTGGGTTTTTGGACCTATGATCCATCTTTTTGGGAAGAAGTAAATAGCTACCAGGGGAATATGCCCTGGAGCTGGTTTCTTTTGGAGCCGTGGTCACTCTTGACACTGAGATAGGCAGACTGGGATGTATTAAAACTCAGGGCTCAAATGTTTTAGAAATGAACATCTGTCCATAAAAGGTTTAAATTGGACATTCTGCTCTCCATTTCTCTCTTTCTCTGTCTCTCTATCTCTCTAGCTCCCTCCTTCCTCTCTCTGGTGTTCTAGAATATCCCGAGTACAATATTCACTAAACTGTGAACTCTGAAAAAGGGAAGGCGACTCCTGGCTTGTCCTCTGTCATATCTGTAGCACAGACGAGGTGTCTGGCATACAGAAATTACTCAATAAAAATCTTTTCAGTGAATGAAGGAATGAACAAATTTTCTCATGCTAGGGACCCCCAAATATTCATAGACTTCTAACTCTAAATAACATTCCCCAGAGCCCAAATCTTAAGAAAGACTAGGTCAAGACCTTTCCCATTGTCTCCAACCACCAGGAAGCCACACTCCCTCCAGGCCCCACTGAACCCGTGTAGGTCATCACTGTGCGTTCAGAAATGTCTTACCTCTGCTTCACCTGACACCATAGCCACTAGCTTCATGTGATTCCCCAGTGTTTGAAATGCCATAGCATTTCAGTCAGTCAGCCTTCCGTTGCTATAAAAAATACCTGAGAGAATAAACTGACCTTTTAAAAAGTATACCAGCTTTCTGTCATTGTGACAAATACTGACTCCAGTCAACTTTAAAGGGGAATGATTTCTTTTGGCTTATGGTTTCAGAGGTTTCAGTCCATGGTCAGCATGATACAGCATCATGGTGGAAAGTGTGGCAGAGGAAAGATGCTTATTTCATGACAGTCAGGAAGTTGAGAGATGGCAAAGGAGCCAGACAGGATGAGGCCAGGGTCACGGTCTACTCTTCAAAGCCAGACCCATAGAGACTTGCTTCTGCCAATCAGTCCCTATCCCCTAATAGGTCCATACAGCTAATGACCTTATCCATGGATCAAACCACTTACACAGTCAGTAACATCACAATCCAACCACCACTCTAGGTGGCTCTTAGTCCAGTCAAATTGACAAGCAAGGTTAGCCAGCACAGAGAGAAAAGGCCTGTTATGGCTCACGATTTGGAAAGCTCATGCCCAGGATGAGCTGACCTGGCTGCTTTGAGCTTGTGGAATGTCAACACACCATGGCAGCACACACTGGAAGAAGCCTGCAAGGCCCACCTCCAGTGACTCAAAGACCTTCCCTGGGCACCATGTCCTGAAAGCTCCACCACGGCCAGTAGAGCTGGGAACAAAGCATCCAATACATGGGCCTTTGGCGGGAGAGATACTCAAGGTTCAAACTATAGCATGGGAGCAATGACTGCTGGATTTTATTTCATTTTGGTTTAAAAATGTACAGCCATCTGTGGCTCAGGGTGCCATCTTGAATGGCACAGGTCTAACCTCATGGGTATCAACCAGCTGTTATCTAACCCATCAGGGAGTCTGGCTACCATTCTGAGCCCTGCTCCTCGTTCCGAGTAACCTCAGTACAGTCATCCAAATTCCCAAGCATAGGTTCCTACAGACCTTGTAGTGAGGATGTTCATACACAGAATAAGGTCCTCACCAGGCTGGTGGAAAGGTCTTGGAAGGTGTGAAAAATGCTTGGAGAATACTGATGTACAGAGCACCGGCTAACACTCACACTGCCATCTATCCCATCCTCCTCAGTTCTCATGTCACCTTTTTGCCCTTGTCTCTGATGACACACAGCTTAGCTCAAGGAGGAAGTCACAGAGGGGCGTATCAAGTCTTAGTAGTCTGCTGGGGTACTTCCCTCATGTTGGGAGATTTTTTGATTTTAAAAAGAATGAAAATCCATGCAGACCACCATGGTGATACATGAAGGAGACATGGAGGGAACCTCCAAAGACAGACCTATTTGGGTGGAGACCAGAGAAACTTTACCAGTTTGGCTAGGTCACACTGAGCCCTCTGGTAAGTGACTCACTTGTTAGTGATTGGCCAAGAACCTGAGTATGTCACTTAACATCTTGCCTTTCACTCACTGCATCAAAGACACTCAACTAAGAACAACCCAGGAAACCAAAAATGATCATTTTACACCCATACTCAATTGTCTGATTAGTTGGTGTATTAAACATATTACTTTTGTGCATGATTCAAAATATATATATGTAATTTTTTTATTGCTTCAGTTGATTTTTCTGACAATGAGCATGTCTAAGGACCATAAAGACTATTATGAGAAAGAGTGTGTGATAGGAGGAGGGAAATGTTAGAGGAGGCGCCCTTGTACCCCAAACCATTGAGGTTAATTTAGAAGCAAGAAGAGTTCTTATGTTACAAAAACAAAATTTATCAGCAAACTCATTGCTTATAAAATTAGGCACCCTTAATTTTTTTTTTTTTTTTAACTGGGGATTGAACTCACGACCTAGCACTTGCCAGGCAGGTGCTCATGCTGCTGAGCTAAATCCCCAGTCCCATCCCTTAAAAAAATTTTTAAAAAAGAAAAATTAGATCCCGTTCTTATTGAACACTAGACTGACAGTGCAAATATTATTACCCAGTACGTCAAGGTACCCATCCACATTCAGACAAGCTCCTCCCACCTGGAACAGGGTCCTGGTGGCCCCTCTCTGGGCAGTAATGTGTCCTTAAGTTGCTACATTAGGGAAAATGAGGGCCTGAGGAAGGAACTCTCTGGGTATAGTTATTCTCTAAAACTTATACAAGTCGTTTAATATTTTAGCAAGCAAAGACTGCGACACTGGAGATACAGCTCAGTGGTAGAGCGCTTGGCTACTGTGAACTAACTATACTGCTCCTGGGTTCACTCCAGCCCCACAAAACAAACAAGCAAAATAATAATAATGATAATAACAGCAGCAACAACAACAACAAAAGACTTTTCTAGTGCGTAGGAACTGAAGACAGCCCCCGCTGGGTTCTGCACGCCACCTCCCTTATTTAAGGGCTGAAAACACCAGGCCTACCTGGGCCAGCGCAAGAACCCAGAGCAGGATGGGTACCGCGGGGCACAAGAAAACACGTTCCCCTGGCCTTACAGCTTTTTCACAAGAAGCCAGGATTCTGGATTTTTTCAAATGAAACACGCTTTTCTGTGTTCTGATTAGTTTTTAACATGGAACTGAAGTGGAGGTGTAGCTCTGTGTTAAGTAAGGCACTAGCCTACCGTGCTCAAGGTCCTGGGTTCTATCGCCCGTACTGCAGTGGATAAATCAGTCAAATAAATGAAGCGATGATATTAAAATTAAAAAAACAAACATGGAACTGAGGGAGCAAGTGAGCCAAGTCTGCAGTAGGAGTCCTTCCATGGGCAGCCACTTTGCAACCTCTAAATGAGGAAAATATTCAAAGGGTTAAACTTACACAGCTTCCTGTTACTTTAGAAATTAAATTCACTTTGTCCTATCTCTGCCATTTCTTCTCTATCTAAACAAATTTCAGCCACCCACGTTTATATATATATATATATACACACACGATTGCATGTCTAAAGAGGAAAATCACCACTCTTGCTTAGGTGTCTCAGTTTTCCCCTCTTCACTCTTCAAAGGCCTTGTGCATAATCAGATCAACGAAGGAAGGAGGGCTCCATGGCAGAGCACTTCTTAGCATGTGGGGAGCCCCGGGCTCCATCCCTAGGACAGCACACTCTGAGCAGCATCAGGTACACAGCGGATGGAAAGTCTTTGTGCAAAGTTGCACTCTTCCGAGGGAGCAGGCTACAGACCCGGCCACACATGCGTAGCCAGCTCACTCAAGTGGCTACATCAGGCTTCTTCTTTCAAAGAAGATGGTACTGGGCAAGAGCCATGTCTCGGGGCATCCAGTATTCCAGCGTAGTTTTCCAGCAACTACTGTGTTTCTGAGTGCCCGAGTATTCCATCCACAGATACCAAGGGAACATTAACCGTTTCTCTTACGCTGCTTCTCTCCCCAAGGACAAATGAAATCACTATGTAATAAGCATTTGTTTTTTTCAAGTGGCAAAGACAAAACAGATTTCCAATGCCATGTCTGGGACAGGTGAATAAAAAGAAACTTCTGTAAAGGTGATTTGTGGATACGCAGTGCATTCTTTCCTGTGAACGTGTGTTTGTCTCACCTTCTTACATAAAAGCATTGAGATCAAAGCAAGTTCAGTGCCAAGCAGGAGAGTTGAAGCCTGAACTTCTGTTTTCTAGACAGGTGATGGTGGGGATGCACCTGGGGCCTGGTGCAAATGCAGAATTTACTGAGAAGCCAAGTGAGCTTCAGTAAATCACTCAACCTATTCAGCTTCTCTTAGCCTGGCCAGGTGTTTGGAGAATAAATGAGATTCGGTCCAGTGAGGACTGGAGCATTTCATAAAGAACTAGTCCCCAACTGGCACACAGCACGTTGCTCTCTGAGGTGCAGCAGACTTGCTGCTCTTACAGCTCTTTCTGTCTGTTTCTAGCTCCTGAGTTACGGGTTCTAATCTCTCTTGATCCTCAGTTTTCAACTCCACAAGATGAAGGCATTTGTTTTCTATTGCTGCAGCTGAAAGGTTAGATAACCATTCGGTCTCATCCTGACAGGTACCTTCACAGTTATATTGACAAGTTTCATCTGGTGATGGGGAGCAGCCAACCAAAACTTGCACTCACATGTCTTAGCCCGAGGATCAGACTTCAAGTCATAAGACATTTCCTCCAAAATGCAGGGATTGATAAATCTACCAAGGCCTCGTGAATCTATTCCTGAAAGCAGCAGCTCCACGATCCATGTCTCAGGGTGTTCTATGGATTTAGAAGCTCATATTGCTCATATAAATCCTGGTGTTATGGTTCAGATCTAGAATGGTCCCTCCCAAACTCTCATGCATTCAGAGATAGGGCTTTTGGAAGGTGATTGGACTCAGGGGGCGCTATACTCACCAGTGGATTCACCCATGGGAGACTGGTGAGAGGAGGTGAGACCTAGTTGGAAGAGGTGGTCCCTGGGAGTGTGACCTGGAAGAATATGTTCTTGTGTGGACTCCTCCCTTCTTTCTCTGCTTTCTGGTTGCCATGGAGTGAGCAGGTCCTTTGCTGTTGCCTTCTGTCATGTCATTCTGATTTGAATCAACCAACCATGGGCTGAACCCACTGGAAACTGTGAGCCAAATAAACCTCTCTTCCATTAAGTATGTGTGCGGGGGTATTTTGTCTCAGTGATGTGAAATCCAATACACCATTAATTCATGAATGCTCATAAATACAATGTTCACCCAAAAGAACCAGGTTATGACAAATTCAAATGTTCACATATATTCATATGTTCAGGACCCAGAAGATCAAACATAAATGAATCTAGAGACTTTGTTAACCTCGTGTCCCTCTTATATATTGACTGGACGAGTGGGGACACAGAAACCAGAAATGTTACTGAAGGTCATAGTCATCACCCTGCACAATTCCAGAGGGGTACTGCTCACATGGTCTGGAGGGGTGCAAAGCTCAGCCTACTCAGCTAGAAGTGGCAGCCTTGCAAGTATGGAAAAGATAGGAAGAATGGGAAAGTAACATTTTGTGAGATACCCACTGTGTTAGTCAGTTTCCTGTAACTATAACAAAACACCTGAGGTGATTAACGTATAGAGATACAAGTTTTATTTTGGCTCACAGTTCTAAAGTTTCCAGTGTACAGTCAAGTGGTCTCATTGCTCTGGGACACTGATAAAGCATCACATCATGGCAATAATATGTGGCAAAGCAACACTACTTGCACCATGATCCAGGGAAAGAAAGGGGGACTGGAGAAGGGAAATCCCAAAACCTGCTTGGGGGCATGTACCCCCCCAATAACCTAAAGACCTCCCACTCAGTGCTTGTTCTAAATGTGCCACCTTTCTCCAACAACACAATCTCATGAATCAAACTTTTACCTAACAGACCTTTTGGGGGCCTCATCCAAGCTGTGACACTTATTTACAAAGCATTTTCACATGTTGTTGACTTGTTAGCAGTATAATGAGAACTAGCTGGGTGAACCTGGGCAGTCCTTGACATTTTTAAGACTCAATTATTCATCTTTAATTGGACTATATGGTCTGTGTCCTATCGTACTTTAAAAATACTTTACCACATGCAGTGCAATTCAATGTATATGTAAGTTAACAGCAATCTACATCTTAGGAACATCTCAAGTAGCATTCGAAGTACCTTAATTATGAACGCACACCCCAGAGATGGTTACAGAAGCCCTTCACAGTCTACACCAGAGGCTTCACTAATCAGCCTAAAGGATGCTAAATAATTTTTGTTGGTCATTAAAATGAATGTTGTTCCAGATGTGTGGTTGGCTAGAAAGACTGAGGGGGCTCATCGCCCTTACATGAATAGCTTGCAAGAACTAGGCCCAAGCAGTAATGAGTTCCCTAAAGGACAGCCCCAGTGTCCCGAGCTTCATCGGTCCTCTGGCTCTGCTCTGGGGGCCACTTTCTCTCTGACCCATGCACTGTGAGATTGGCTGGCCCTGGAGTGTGCCACTCACGACGGCAACCTGTCAGAGCTGGAGGACAGATCATGGCCATGCCTGTCTCTCATGCATTCAGTGACTCACTGCTACCTCAGAAAATTATATCAGCTCATTAAAAATTGCCCTCTTTCCCACGGGTGGGGCCCCCTGTAATGATTTATAGCACACCCCTTCTACTTAGCCATGGGAATAGCTTTGTCCTTGCTACACTGATTCAGTGGCAAACAAATCACAAGATTATGGGTCTTGCGCAATGGTTATTTCCAGCGTAATGTGAAAGCCGTGCATTTTCCCAGCAGCGGGTCATTGGAGACTGCAGTACTCTGAGTGCTTCACACATTAGCAATAAGAAAACTGAAACTTATATAGATTATAGCTGCTTATGTAAGCAAATAAATCAAACAAGAAACCAGATTATAGATGACCAATTAAATGGAAGGACTACCTGGGCATGAGACTGGGACAATTAATTGTAGGTTGCTCCTCATCTTTGGTGCACTTTGTTGCCTATTAAGATAATGAATCAATTCTGTAAGACTGGATCTAAAAATGTGTTTAATCAGATTCATTGTGCAAAAGATCATTATTTTTATGATTCTGTGAAATGCGTATGTTTTACCAACCAGTTTTAAAACAGGTTTTTCGAAGTTGAGACGAAGGAAATTGTAACCTTTCACAGGACCCTTACTGAAATCAGAAACTTGAAGAAAAATCTCATTATAAACAGAATAATTTTGGAAAACTAATACCCAAGTTTTCGTTTGATTTGAAAGATGCCTTGACTAGAGATTTCTGAGTTGAATGTTGGAGAAATTTTCCCTCTTTCTGGATTTTTCTCAAGAGATCTCAAACAGGGTATAGGACAAACCACAAATCACTTCTGTGTGAGGTTTGGGGGTTTTTTTTCTTTTTCTTTCTTTCTTTTTTTTGTATCATCTAAAAGAAATGTCTTTAAAATGTGAAAAATGGATAAAATGGGCCCTTTTAGTGCCAAGCAACAAAGGTTCTGGGACAGGATAGGATCGCAATGTTTAAAAATCATAAGGGTATGCAAAGGAGAAACAGAAGCCTTTTGAGAAATTCAAAAATACTAGTGTCTTTCTTCTTACTGAGGAACTTAAAGAGACTGCGTTAGGGTAAATGAAAGGATACTCTATTTTAAACAACTTTCCTGTAAAGAGGAGGTAGTATGGGCTAAAAATACTAAGCATGGTGCTTCTGGAAGAGTTTAGACAAATCCCTGGGCGCATATTTATGTCCAGGAATTGAGGAAGCATTGTCCCTCGGCTTCTGGAGTTCCACGCAGCCTTCCAGGACCCAGACACCCCTCAAAGAGTGCTCCCCTGTCTTCTCAGCCACACCCCAACACTCCCCAGCTACCACACCAAGCACACTGGCTTACGCGAGCATTCACCACATGCAGGATCTATTTGGGGCTGGTGCCTTCACCATCCTTGGGTCCTATGCTCAGAAAAGCACACGATCCATGCAACAACCTGGGACCCAGGTGAATGCTAACAGCACATGCTTTCCTCACAAAATCCTCCAGGACCTTGCTAAGCTCTCATTTCTTTCCTGCATTGTCCCTGGAAAGAATCTCATACCACCGAGTAGCTCCCCTCACCCATTCTAAGACCTCTGTCCTTGTGTCAGGGACTTCAGTACCATGGTGCCTGTATTCACAGAGGGCAAAGAGCATGAGGGCTGGCCAGAGTTTTGTTTTTTAAAAATGTTCTTTCTTCCTCCCCGTAGACAGCACCCCAGCATCCCTCAATGGGCCTGTCCCTAACTGTGGTTTTCATTGCAGGCTCTGGAGACAGATTGCCTGCGTTGGGATCCGAGATTCACCACATGCCCGCTGTGTGACCTTGGGCCAGTTACTTAATGACTTCATGCCCACAATGCTTTATCCATCCGTGAAAGCAGGGTAATTATAGGGTCCATTTTACAAGGTCGTTGTAAGAACTAAGTAAAATGATCCATAGGGAGTGTTTCGTGTACAACCTGACCAACTGTAAATGTATAACAAGCATGTTTCTGTCAGTGTCAGCTGGCATACACTGCAGTAACAGAAAGGACAGGATCTAGCCAGACATGGTCTGTGTATGTGTAATACCAGCACTCTGTGAGGCTGAAACAGGAGGATCACAAGTGTAAGCTTAGCCTGAACAAGTTGGTCACTTACCAAGAATCCTGTCTCAAAAAAAAAAAAAATTAAATAAAAAATTAAAAGACAGGGGGCATTGGGGACGCGGCTCAGTACAGAGGCCCTGGGTTTAATCCCCAGCACCACAAAAAAGGAGGATGCTATGGTTTATATCTAGATGCCTCCCAAATGCTTCATGTGCTCACAAACATACATCTCCCTGCTCCTCCCTCCCCTTCTGCTTCCAGGCTGCCATGATCTGAGCTGCTTTCCCTCCCCACACGCCTTTTCCTGGAGTCAGCTGACCTTGAATGGAAACAGGAGCCAAAATAACCCTCCCCCATCCTTTAAAAGTTATAGGTATCAGATGTTTTGTCCCAGCAGCATAGAAAGGGACTAAGAGGGACAAGAAGATCTCAGTGGCTTAAAAACCAAAGTCATATTGTCCATTCTACTCCTGCTACAAACTCAATGTACATTGTTCATCTGTCTCTCGGGAAAGTAAGACCAAGGCGTAGGTCGTGTCACCGGGAGGGAAAGCGCCGCGCCACACTGCTCCTTGATACCCCGCTCTGAGTCTCACTGTCTGTAGGCTCCAGTGGCAGCGCATCCATCAGCAGATCAAAAACTTTCAGAGACCAAACTTACGTCTGTACCGAACATGTATAGACATTTTTCTTACTGTTATTTTCTAAATAATATGAAATAGCAATTAATCCCAAATCGTCTACACTGTATGAGGTATGATGAGAAGTCTAGAGATGATTTAAAGTACAGGGGAGGAGGGGACGTTCTATGCAAATACTATACCATTTTATATAGGGAAGTCAGCAGCTCAGGATTTTGGTATCTGTGGCCACCTAGAGCCGATGGATGCCAGTGACCCCCGTGGGCACCAGGGACAACTGTATTTCACTGACCAAAGCAAGTTGCCACATGATGCCACTTGGCTCCTCTGGGGGAGGAAAGTATGGTTTTACCATATGCCTACAGGTTGGGAGAACGAGAAGTTTATGGTGGATGCTATTGTTGGGCTGATTATACAATGTCCCTCTGGGCTTCAGAAGCATAAATGTCAATGCCAGTGGCGTGAGACATGTAATGTATTGTGACAACAATCAACCATCAATTCTCTACCCTGGTCTAGCATCGATCGCCACAGAGCACATTTTCTACACCAACCACAGCTCTCTCCAGCTTCGATCTTTTACAATACCCCTTGTCAATAGCCAATCACTTTTGAACAGGCTTCATGCCACATTTCAGTCTGACTGTGTGGCAGAGAGAAAGAAAAGCTTCCAGGGAGAAAATGGAAGCAAACCTCTCTCTTTTTCTTCCAAAGCTTATGAAACAACCATATAGTACTTAAGAAAAACAACCCCCAGGTCTCTGAGCCTGTCAACTGATTTAATGTGAGGCCCTTTTCCTGTGGGTCTTTTTTCCCTGTTCTTTTGGGGGTGAGGGTGCTAGAAGCAAAGAAGAGCCCTTCCCCAGGTCGAAATGGTTTCCTAAATGTTTTTCGATGATTTACGTAGCAAATAACTAAAACACACAAGGAAGCTGGTAGGTTCTCATTTGATCTTTCCTGTGGAGAAGGCGAAAAGGGAAGACTGCTCAGAGGGCTTCAGAGGCCACTAAACAGCTTTCTATTGATTTTATACTAAGATACTTTATCACTCTTGTTGCTTTAAAAACAAATGCAATCTGTGTCAGTGTCTAAATAGACTTTCCTAGAAAAATCAGGCCCCTACTCCTATGTGAACAGATGTGGAAGATGTTTACCGGCTTTGGCAAATCAACTTGGAGAGATTTAAAAAAAAAAAAAAAAAAAAAAACAGAAGTATCTCTCCTGCTGTAGCATCCCAGTCCTTGAAAGCATTGTAACTGGAGTTTTACTTCTCGAGATTAAACTTTAGTGGGCTGGAATTCATGTTCAAACATGCCTTGTTCAGCGCCCTTCCTGTACACCCAAGAACACATAGCTCAGAGATGCTAGGAACCTGATACTCTCACTGAGTGTGTGGGGCAGGATCCGACTCCTGCTGAGCCTCAGAAGTGTCACATGTATCAGCCCCCAAGTGTCTTTTCCTGCACCAGCCTTTGCTCCATGAGTCAAAATGTCCACAGGTTTAACCTGATGTCACCATAGGACAGAGTATATAGTTTTCTTCCTTAACCTTCTCTGCCCCAGCTACCTCTGGCCTAGTTCCTGCCTATATTTGGAATACCCTTTCTCCTGTTTTAAGAAATTCAATAAATAGAAACCCTAATCTACAGAGCTAGCAAGCCACAGAGATCTTTCATGTTATGAAACAGTTCTATATAAGGAAGGGTCTGGATTCGAGTCGTGACTTTTCCAGGAGCCAGTTGTGAGTCCATGAAAAACTCAACCATTCCCAGCCTGAGCTATCACATGTATGCCATGGAGGCGTCCGGACAGCTACTCTCTCAAGGGCCTTTTAACTGGAAACAAGTGTGTGAACTGGTTACAGGAGTCAAAGCCAGCTTTCCCTGGCTCATTCTCTAGTTTTAAGGTTTTGACATTTTATTTTGAAATGGTTTGTTATCTACACAACGGGAAGAAAGACCACCAAAATGACCTCCCATGAAATCACCGCTCCTTTGCTACATGTCACCCCCTTTTATGCAGCCCAGAAGTGGTCTCTACATTAAACTTGACATTTATCACCTCCATGACCTTTTGGATTGTTTCATCGCATCTGCTGACATCCCTGAGCAACACATAACCCTATTTTGCATATCTTGAATATACAAGTGGGGTAATGCTGTGTTTCCTTCTATGGTTGCTTTTTGGTACCACTTTAGTTTCTTCTATAATTGCCTTTGTTGGCACACTGGCCATAGGGCTCATTTCTTCTCGATGTTGTAGCTTATTGCATTGTATGAATAGAGCAAGTTTACTTATATTCTCTTCCCTTAGAAACTGGGGTGACCCTTGCTGTTCACGAGCCTGCTATGAGAGGTCTTTCATTACCTACAGTGCACAAGTGAGTTCCCCAGGGCACAGCATGGTGGTAGCAGTGCTGGGTGTTAAGGAATTAGCTGCTTTTATCTTTATGCTATTGATTTTTTTCCCATCTATGTATATGATCGATCATTCCATTTCTATGTCTTAGGAAATTTCTTATAATTTTATTCATAACTGGCTTGCATACACTTTACTTGATTTATTCCTAAGCATTTTAGTGTTTTGGCTGCTATCATCAGGGGTTGCCTGTCTACAGGAATGCAATTAATTTTGTGTACAGATCCTATAAAAAAGCATACATGCTGGTCTCCCTTATTAATTCTAATAATTTTTCAGGAGAATCTCAGAAGTTCTCTGTGTGGATAATCATATCATCACAGCCTTCTGATTTCTGTCTTTCTAATCCTGCACAATGTTGGCTGCCTATGTACCACCCTCCCCCCTCCCACCTTCTTCCTCATTAGCAAAATCCAGAATTATCCTCTCTGCACAGTGTCTGGCTAAAAATACCCTGTCCTCCAGTCTTCTTGCAGCTGGGAAAAGAGAGAGGCATGAGAAACAGTTCTGGCCCATGGAGTAAAACTCTCAGACCCTGGAGATGAAGGCCTTTGTCAAGTAAAAGACCAAGATGTGCCAGGGGAAGGCTTCTGGAGCTCCTCTTATTCATATCTGTAGCTCAGGTATAGGACAGCCCTGGCCAGAGACTGATTTCTTTTCATTTCTCTGCTTGAGGTTTCCTGGACTGAATTAGTCAGCTTGTAACTACTCTAACAAAATACCCGAGGCAGACTGCTTCTGAAGAAAAGGGATTTGTGTAGTTCACAGTTTTGATGTTCAAGATAGTTTGTTTGTTCAGTTTATAATGAGGGTAGTGGATAGTGTCACAATGTGGTGACAGCACATGCAGGATCAAGTGACTGCACTTCAAACCAGGAAGCAGAGAATGGGAGGGGACAACTTACTGCTTTTACAAGAACTTTCCTGTAAGAACTACCTAGGGGTCACTTGAGAAACATTCTCATTCCTTACGTGGACATCCCCCACAGACCTAAAGACCTACCATTTGGCCCTAAGACTGTCTTATTTGTCTCTCACTGCTCAGACAAAATACCCAACACCCAAGATTAAGGAAGGAGAGGTTTATTTGTTTCACAGTGTGTGGAGGTTTCAGTTCTTAATCAGCTGGCTCCAAGGCAGGATGACATGACAGAGGAGAAACAGTTCAAGGTGGCAAAAGACAGCAAAAACAATGGAAGTGAAAAAGGGGAGAGAACAAGCCCCTTTTCCTCCCTTATATTATACATAGGCTGCCTGCCCTCGCAGGTGGGTGTAACACTCACACCACCCCTGTGCCCTCCTCTTGCACAGCACAGGATGTTTACAAAGTGAAGGCCCTGGCCCCCTGCTGAGTCACTTAATTAAACTTCTAAACTTCTCAAGTTGACACAATGAATACCATCCTAGAGTAGTAAGGGCATGTCCTCTACACCCTACATGTAGAGCTGCTGAGTTACTTAGCAAACTTTTAGACTTCTCCAGTTAACACAAGGTATCAACCATTGCACACTGAAGCCCTGGCAGCATGGGACTAAGCCTCAATCACTTGGACCCGTGAAGGATATTCAGACCATATCTATAACATAGTAGTACCCAAATTTATAAGCAAATAGTGCTTATAAAAGTTCTCAGGGAACCCTCCTTTTCCTCCAAGTTCCTGCCCATTTCCCTTGGCAGTGGTTAATGCCCCCTTGTGATCCACAACTCTTCAAGGCCCCAGCTGCTATGCGTTGGATGTAGCTTCTAAAACTCATTTTGGAAAACTGGTCTCTACCACGGACTAGATATACTGTGAGTGTGTCCCCCAGAGTGTTGGGTGCTCAGAGCTTGGTCTCTCTCTGGTAGTGCCATGTTGAGATGGTGGAAGCTTTAGAGGGTGAGGCTCATAGAAGGTAATTAGCTCATGGGGACACCACTCTCAGAAGAGATTATCCCTGGTCTCACAGCGTGGATTAGTCCAGAGAACCAGTTATTGGAAAGGAGCCCGGCGCCTCCCTCGAATCCCCATGGATTCCTATCTTGCTTCTCTCCCTCTCACACACTTCCACGTTGGTACCACCCACCATGCTGTGATGTAGCCCGAAGGTCCTCCTGGGTGATGGGAACAGCTGGGACAAAGGTACATCCCCGGAATGGTGAGTTTGGCGATCTGACTGTGTGGGGTGAGACCTAGGCTCCATCATTTACAAGCTCTGTAGCCATGGGAAGCTCGAGTTTTCTCTGAACTGCAGACTCCCACTTCCTTGTCTGCTGCACATCATCCAGCCCTGCTCCTCCTCTGCTAGTGGGTGATCAACTGCCCATCTGTCTCCAGGTCAGTCGTGTCCCACAAGAAGGGAATCAAGGGGACACAGCTGTCTTCCTGTCTACAGGGGAGGGCTTCCAGGCCCCCACTGACATGAAAACCCACAGATACTCACATCCCTGATATGTAATGGAGTTGGTGATTGCATGGAACCTACTCGCATCCCCTCCTATGCTTTAATTAGCCTCAGGTTCCTTCTAACATGAGGCAAAGGCTAGGTCAAGTTACTTCTTCTGCTCTGATATTTAGGGAATGAAGACAACGGGGAAAGTCTACACATTCAGGACAGACTCATTGTCCCTCTGCGCATATTTTCAATCCACAGTTGGTCGAATCCACAGATGGGGAACCTGTGGATACACAAGGCCGGCTCTAATTACCAGAAGGTGTTTGTCCCCCGCTGATCCCTACCTCATCTCCAGTCACTATTAATGTCATCATGGGTCAGTGGTACATAAAATGTGTGGGCCCCTCCTCTCGCTTGTTCAGACAGAAATTCTCAGTCCAGCCAAGCAGAGTCCCCCAGCCCAAGGGGACACTCATCCTGTCCCATGCCTGATTCCTGCAGACTCCTCTCCCGGGACCCTGCATCCGGGCTCCCCACAGCCGCTCCCCACAGACACCATCCTCTCCTCCTCTGCACCCACAGGGCCTCCATCCTTAACAAGCACCACCCTCCTTCATCATTTCTTGTTTGTTCACACTTTCCTGTTCCCCAAAATATTGCTCTGTCTAGCAACCATGCCAATTATAAATTGAAATGCAAACAGATAGCCATAAATCTGAATACACATTTACAGTAACTTTATTACAAACAGACACACAGCACACCCACCCTGCTCCTCCTTGGCAGGGAACTTCAGATCTGAGGCCTGGTCAGTGTCCACCAAGCCCACATGTGCACGGCCACTTACGACAGAGCTGGCCTGTGCTCCTAATGAGGGTGGACACCAGGACTCGCAGGGAAAATGATTCCCCTTTTCCTCTTCCTCACCACAAGAAGCAATTACCGATGCGCCGCTCCCCTTGTAAAACTTCGCACAGCGCTCTAGGAAGGGAGGAATCAAATTAAACCCCCATGGAGGACTGGGGGCCTCTGTATTTATGCAGCTAGGCACGGCACAAATCTAATATTCCATAGAGATGCTAAGCTCTGCACAATTTGTGCACGCATGGTGCCTTCTACAAAGGCACTCAATAAATATCTGTTGGCTGGTTGGTTACAAATAACAAAGCAACGCTGTAGCCACTGTGCAGTGTTAAAGAGGCCTGGTGTTCAGGCTCCTTTCTAGGTCAAGGTCTTCCATATGTTAATAGCACCCTGGGTGGAGGCATCGCCACAGAGGCAGCTGGAAGAGGTGAGGGCGGTGCAGATTGGAGGCCTCTGAGCCTCGCCTGGGCCGGGTGCTCAGACCCAGTAGACAGCCAAGCCCTTCACTTGTGACGTTCAACCACAGGGTGGGTGATTACTGAAGGAGGGAGGTACAGGTACAATCTGCCCAGGGAGCAGGGGAAGCATTAATGGCCACCTAGAATCCTGCTCACCCCTCCCACCCCATGGAATGAAATGGCCTGACATTGTGTACCTTGCCCCCCGACATTACTGTCAGCCCATAAAGGCACCTGCTCTCTCTCTATATTCCTCTTCTTTTTTCTTATTCTTTTATTCTTTTTTTTTAATATCCCTAATATGTCTCAGTACCTATGATCAACATTTGTAGGACCTGGTTTGCTAAGAATCTGAATTATTCCTTTAGTGCCCCCAAAATATAACTTGCCTCCTGAATATGAGTGGTTTAGGATGTAAGTGGCTGAATGTCTTCAGCCCAAGAAGCCAAATAGCTTCTGAAAGCCAGCAGCATTCGCCATTGTCCCCCCACCCCTGGAGGACATGGCTCAGGGGTGGCCGTGGGCTCTTGGCTTCTCCAGAAGACAGGGCAGAGCATGGTGGTCCAGGAAAGAAGGTCAGGAGCCACTGCAAGGGGCAGACACCTGCTCCCCTACCAGTGTGCCCTCTGCACCGCTCAGGCAAGCCCCAGCTCTGGTTTCATGGCAAAGTGTGCCAGCCTGAAGTGGCAGGTTGGGGGTTGCCAGGGAAACCATCCCTGTTCCGGTGGAAACTGGTCATGGCTGGGTCTGAGGGAGCAGGAAATATTGTATTGAGGGGTTCCCTGCTCCCATCACAAAAGCTGGAGAACAACCCCAGGAAGCCTCCCCGCAAGATGGGGCACATGTGTCCCCAGGGTGGCAGCTGGGCTCAGGGACAGGCTGGGCAAAAGAGAGCAGTAAAAATAAGAGTTCCCTCTTAGGAACTAGTACCATCATTCAGGCAATGGCCTGATGTTTCTAAAATATAGTATTTAATTTAATGCTCAGCAATGATCACTCTTCTCATGGCTCTGAAGCCAATGGTGCTGCTGTGAGACAGTAAGTCCGATGGAGACAGTAACTGCCTGACTATAGTACTCACACCCCATTGAAGGGGAAACTGAGGCTCGGGCAAGCTGCCTGTGCCCATCAGGATCACAGACCTAATTCTATAGATTCAGGAAACTGAGGCTCAGAAACATCCTTCAGTTAGTTATCCTGGGCCACAGCTGGAAATACAGATGTTTAAAAGGCAACCTCCTGATTCTTAAACTTGGTAACTAACAGAAGACCATGTTTGACCCTGCACATAAGACTGTCAGCATATCAGAGAGTCAGGGATGACGTTTGGTCACCGATTTGTGACCTTGGCCCAAGCCCAAGACGAAGGCGCACACAAGACTTCTGCTTTTCAGGGCAGGAAATTTGGTCTAAGAACACTTACACAGCTGGCCCAGGGCCACCAGGGCAGTGAAGGTGGCCTTGGTGCCCGGCAGGCAAATGTGTCTGAAGCTCCTCTCCCAGATAGGGTCCCCCAAGTGCCACAGTGTGGCACCCCAGCCCCCCAGACATGGCCCACTGAAAGCCAAACCCAACCTCTCACGCACTGGGTGAGACTTGTGGCTTCCATTCTGGCCACACATCCAATTCCACCGTGGAGTTCTTCAAAGCAATCACTGCCTGGGCTTTCCCTCTGGAAACTCCAGTTTCATCAGTCTGGCGTGAGTGTCCGGTGTTCTCAAGAAAGCTTCCCTCTGTGACTTGAATGTGAACCAGGGGTGACAACGCCTCGGCCAACCCTTGCTCAGATGCCAAAGGCGACTGTCTGAAAGGAGGATGCGGATAAATGGTTAGGAGCAAGGGCACTGGAGCCAAACAGACCAGGACTCCAGTCCTGCCACTGCCCCTCCCCAGCTGAGGAACCTGGGCAAATCAATTCACCCCTCAAGCCTCAGTGTCCTCATGTCTATAATGGGGTAACAATAGCCCCGCCCCTGGGTCCCCATGAAGGAGACCCATGATGGTGCCTGCCACACAGCTAGCACTCAGGAAGTCGGACTTCCACCCCTGCGGCTACAGCCACACAAATACTGGAGTAAAGAACAGCACAGCACGAGCCTGGGTGGGGTTAGGAGCTTGCACCGCCAACAGCCACCTAATGTCATTTGACAGCTGAAGCCCAGGTGGCCCTGGGGGTCCACCACACACGTCCCCTCTGAAAAGTTCAATAGCCGTACTCCCTCAATAGCATCAGCCCCCCAAGTCCTAGGATAGATATGATCTAAAGCAGACACAGGCAATTTAGAGGAAAACATCTTAGCAATATTAATCCGGTACTCGAGGTCGGAGAAAGACCTGGGTCTTGGAGCTCACGTCTCCAAGAACAGGTAATCCTGTGAAATGAAGATCAAGACTCCCATCTCTAAGCAGAGTTGACTATCTGCTGGAAACCAACAGTGGCTTTCCCGGGCCCCTCAGCTAAGCCCCTGCCGTGGTAACACATCTCTATTCCCAGGCAATTCTCCCTACGCAGCATGGGCTCACAAGCCAGCCCCAAACCATAAACGCCAAGGGTTGCTTCTTTGAGTCCCTTCACTGGAGAGACCAGCTCCCCTGGCCCCCAACCCTGCTCCACCCAGAGTCCTGAGTTCTTGGAGGGGTGATATTTATTTTACAGAAAGAGCTACTGATTACAGTTACAGCCATGAGAGGGGTTTTCATCAAACACCTCTCCCGAGGGATCCGAGGCCAGTCCTCTGTCCTGCTGTCAAAACTGGCAAGAATGATTTCACAAGGCCTTGACCCGAGTGATAGAAGGCCTCTTTGCAGTAAGCAACTGAGTGGGGTCCAGCGCTCCCTACCTTGCAAACCCATGGTTGTTCCATCTGCGTGCAACAAGGCATTTCAGCGGGAGCTCTGCAAACACAGACTTCAGCTGCACACGTGTGAAACAGCCAGCGAGAAGGGACAGAGAAGCTGCAGTAATGGTGATTTTTCTTTGGCTCAGTTGGCACAAGAAGGTTTAAGCACAAGATCTCCTGGCTTTCCGCAGCTTTCTCCTTGATGAGGGAAGGGAATGCCTCGGCTCCTAGTACCGCATGGGGCAATAACTGTGCTTTGGAAAGTTTTGTGAATCTACGTCCAAGCTGGTTTTGGAAATGGGACTGTTTTCTGACAACACTAGAGATCAAAGTACAAGAAGAAAGTTAGGGTTTTAAGTCTTCAGTGGAGAAAAAAACTGATCCCTGGGCATTTTAGACATTTGGTTTACTGCATAAAGCTGGCAAGGGATGAAAGGGCAGATAACTTGGCCACCAGATGCAGCGTTCCGTGGTCTCCTGCTCGAGGCCCAGCTCCTTGTTAAGGACGGCGTCTGTCCGGCTCACTTCTGATCTAAGGCACCTTATAAGAGATGCAGAGGTGGCACTCTGCAGTTTTTGCTAACCAGCCGACCCAAGCATTTGTGCAATGAATAGGTGTACACACTAAACTTACCTGGCTTCCTATGAGACATTTTATCTACAGAGACTGATATCAAGACTTAGGTGGCTTTTGAGCAGTACATGTGTAAAAACAACTACATCAGAGAGCAACTGTGTGCATGGCTTCCCAGCTTCCCGCCCAGTAATGTCACATCGATAGCCTGGTGGGAGTGTCTGTACCAGGGACAGTGGCAATGGCTACAAGGGAGGGCTGGCTTGTGGTGGAGGCAGCCCACCCTTAACTCACACATACATGGAAACCGGATTTTCTTTAGATTTCATGCGGGATCGGAGAAGCCAATCACCCAAGCAGATTTTCCTTTCCTTCCTCTTCACACTTCCCATACAAGGATTGTTTTCCAGGCTATTTTCCCAGTCTATTCTGTTTTACCTCAACTGACCACCATTCATGGTCAAGTAGCATCACATGCAAGAATTCCTGATTGTATCTTCCTCTTAGAATTACAGTGGTAAGAGTGAGCCGGGGATATAGCTCAGGAGCATAAACGCCTGCCTGACAAGAGCAAGGTCCTAAATTCGATTCCTGGTACAAAAGGGGAAAAAAGTGTGACTTGGAGTCCCTTTGCTTCCCCCACCACAACCACCCCAAGCTGAATTTCTTCATCCCCTGAGAAAAGAGAGGCACTTCAGAGCCCATGTTAGTCTGACACCCCAATTCCAGATTTTACTAACAGGCAGCTTTCAGTCCCCGGAGAACCCGCACATGGCTGGTCTGGTTTGCCTTAAAAATCTGTTTGTCAGAAAGCGATAAATGGGAGACCACTGGATGCGAAAGTAATAATTTGTTTTGTGCTCAAGAGCAGCCAGTGTGCCTGGGAGTTTCTGAAGGCTGCTGCCGTCCACAAACAAGCAGGACAGCGAAGGGACAGCACCAGGAAGAAAGTGAGGAAGGCGCCCTAAGAGCAACGAAAACAGGAATACTGCGGGCAAACAGTTAAGTGGAAGTTTTAATACACTCCGAGAAGGAGCCACGTGAAAAAAGTCAGTGTGAATCTTAAAGTACCTCCAGCACCTGGTAACTGCACGGATTTTGAAATTTAGGAATTATGAGGGACACCTGTGTGGACCCATGGCCAAACCCTTGTGTGTTCATTAATGCAAGCTATTTTTCAAAGAGTCCTTTGTGTATCCCAATTATCTAATATGGACCAGTTACAGAGAGAGCTTTGAAGTGAGTGAGCCAAAAATTAAAAACTCCAGTGTTCTTTGGTGCCAAATATGTGATTAAAAAAAAGCTCAGACGTGAGAGAAATAAACATAGACACAGTTTTCTATATTAAATATGCATGTATAATAAATAAATGATAAGTATTTATGAACATATAAAAACAAATATAAAAGATAGTCTATAGCTTCATAGAGAAATCTGACCTACACTAGGGTTTTCCAGGGACACAGAACCAATTGAATGTGTATACACAGATTGTCCCCAACTTAACAATTAATTCAACTCATGACTTTTTGTTTTTTAGTTACTTTCTATTATGGGGTGAAATCACCATTCTGTTTTTCTCTTTCAGTAGTAGTCAATAAACTGCATGAGACTTCCCACGCTTTATTATAAGATTGGCTTTATGTTCAATGATTTTGTCCACCTGGGCTCCCATAAGTGTTCTAAGTGTTTTTGAAGTTGGCTAAGCTAGGCTATGATGATCGGCAGGTTAAGCACATTGAATGCATATTTAACATATTTTTCAACTTAACGACGAATTCATTGGGATGTAACCCCATCGTTTTTATCTAAAAGCACCTACCAAAATGTGTATACACATTTGAATATGAATACGCCAAGGAGCAGTGGGGGAGAGAGATTTTTAATAAGAACTTGGTTTGTGTGATTAGGAGGCTGACACATGCCAAGACCTGCAAGTAGGTGGACAATTCCTGAGCTGCAAACACAGAACAGCTAATGTGATCATTGCTGTTTGAGTCCCTAGAGACCTGAGACCCGGGAAGAGCCAGTGTTGCAGTTTAAGTTTACAGTCAGGAAAATTCAAAGACCATCAGACAGGAAGACACCTGATTGGATGAGGCCCACCCATATTATGAAGAGGAATCTGGGTGTCAAAGCCCACCAAAAAGTCCCATCCCAAAAGATGCCCCTCATGGAAATATTCTGCAGAATGCTTGATGGAGTACCTGACACACCGCAGCGCAGTCCGGCTGACACATGAAATTAACCATTGCATGGCCTCTGCCATCCTTCTTGACAAGTGCTGTCTTTCTTTCTTGAACAAACGTGGTTGTTGTAAAGCCAAGAATCCAAAGGCAGACTTTCTCCCATAAGTCCAGAGGGCAAGCACGATGACTTCACATGACAGTGGCCTTGGGAAAGGCCAGGGGAGGAAAGCTGCCTTTCCAACCAGAGGAAGCAGCCCTTGGTCAGGGCTCCACCTGCAATGGCCCTGAACAGGGAGAGCCCAGCATTATCTGTGGCTAGAGCTTCTCAGGTTTCAAAACAACCAGAAGCCAAACAAATCCACAGAGTGCGGGATCCCTCCCTCCTCACCACCCAGGCCACCTGTTTTAACCTCTGCCCTCCAAGGTGAGTTCCAGGGAAACACACAGAGATACTGCAGGGCTTATGAACATCTATATTCCCAGCTCTCACCACAGAGCCTGGTGTACAGTAGGTACTGACTGGCACATTACAGAACCGGAAACCAGCAAGCACCTTCATCTTAGTGCTCGACTTTCAGAAGCTCCTCCATTAGAGAAGCACAAGAAACTTTGCACATACAGCCTGTGCTGTGGTAGCTGCCAACTCCGATGTCACAGAGCACAGCACTCTCTCCAGACCCCGGTGCCCCTCCTGTGATGACACACTGACATCAGAAGGAAAGAATTTCTTCTGAGTCTTGAGTTCTGTACCCACAGATCAATGGGAACCAATGCCAGCCTCCCCTTGGGAGCCTGGAGGTGCCTGGCGGATCGTCCCCTACTGGATTCTGCAGAGGGGGTCCACACCCACGCCTTGAATGGGGAGGACATGTCCCCAGTTGCTTGCACAGTAAGACAAGTGCTGTCTTGTCATCTTGGTACCCAAGGACCACTACAGGCAAATGCAGAGGTAAACAGAGAGGGCAGCACAGTTGCAAATGTCTGTCGTGTGTCTGCGTCAGACACAGCCCCCCTCCTCCCAGACAGGTAGTCGGCATCCTTGTTTTCCTGCTGTCACTCGTCTGCTCCCAAGGAGCTTAGCAAGGATGAATGTTTGTTCAAAGACCCTGGATGGACCACACGGTGATAAACACAAATGGGTAATATCGATAGAATTTTGAAATGTTTTCTCAACTGGGCTCCATCCAGTTCCTTGTTTTTTTAAAAAACTGAGCCACGTTTCTTGGTCAGATTTTGGAAAATCATCTCAGGACCTCTATCCTTAGCCTAAAGAGTACTGAGCACTCACAGTAGTAGCACATGGGCTTGGAGCTTGTGCATACTCGGAGGGATGACATTCAGCCTGGTGCTGGGGTGAGCACTTCAGCCCCATGGTCTTCTGTGTCCTGCCATCAAGCCCAGAGCATCAGCATCTATCTAGCCCAGAGCATCCAGGGAATATGTCCCTGTGTCCTGGGTTCACCCAAATAAGCTCCAGATTAAAGCGGGGCTTAGAAAAGCCACCTAGTATCATGAGCAACACCAAATCTGGACTCTCTCACCTGCTCTCCTCTCACTATTCTGCTTTCTCATCTTGCCCAGGACCTGAAATGGTTGCTCCAATTCTACATGATAGGACCAAAGATATGCACGTCTTTTAGCTCACAGCCCTGCTGGGAACTCAAACCTCCTTTTGTAGCCCTTGCTTCAAAAGGAGCCAGTTTGGCCCACACCCTCCGGTTTCATGTTCCATCAGCTGGGCCTCGGGGGAGGGAGCAGGACACTGGGGGGCAGGCTGGCTCTTCTAGCTGGAGCTACAGGAGGAATTTTAGCTGTTAGCTATTTGATAGTTGATGTATGCCAAGTTGATCAGTTCACTGTGTAGAGGACGTCTTCCCCTGAAAAGAGAGGAAAAGAAATAATTGGGCTGGAGATGAATAGATCACATCCTCAAGCCTGGAATGGTGGGTCTCACATCCATTCTGCAGGGCAGTCAGGTTCCGCCCTCAGAGGAGGTGATGCTGCACCCCTGGAAAGGTTGCCTTCAAGCCACTGATAGGTGGTACAATGTGTTACAAGTGGCGTCTAACCGCCCTGATGCCAGAGCCTCCATCTTTAAAATGAGAGTGGAATCATGACTCTGTGAAGGTTATGATCACTGAAACACACCAGGAGCAGAACACCCTCAATCCTCAAGCTCCAGAGTGTCCAAGCCTTTGCCACTAAAGGTTCAGAAAGGCCACTTTTACAGAGTTCAGTCTTTCACTATTTAAAGGTAAAGACCCCACTGCCCTCACCCCACTCATACCCCACTGCCCACCGTCCCTCACCTGGAGATACCATCCCACTGAGGGAGCCAAAGACCTGAAATCAAGCTCCAAGTCTGCTTGGAAGTCTCTGTGTGGCTGTGAGGAAATATCTGCCCTGTCCAGCCCTCTGTTTCCTTCTAGGCAATATGGGAACAAGAAGAGGGTCAGTGATACTGCCTTGTCCAAGCCCCATGGCTGGTCCAGGGCCACATTTTAATTCCTGCACAATAAAACTAGAAATGTAAGTTAGTACAGTAAGGCTTTTTTTTTTTTGACAGTGCATGCTTTATTCAGTTCAAAAGGTTATACTTTATTCTGCAGTTAGATCCTCCCTCCTTTCTTTGTATTAAATGGTCTTTCTTTCATGATGGTAGAGGTCATACTTTGTTTTAATACTCTTATTGTCCTTCCTTGATGAAATGGGACCCTGGCAACCGCATGTCCTCCTGCCCTGCTTGCTTACTTTGACTGGCCTATGAAATCCCAGAGTATGACGATTAGTAGCTGAGATGAGCTCTATAATCCTTTGAAGCTCTGACAGGATCAGATTCTAAGGGATACAGAGATGTTCAGACTTGGGAGACAGGTTCAAGATTGGACTCCACCACCCAGAACTATGTAACATGAGCAAGTCACTTCTTCTCTTTATTCCTCCTGAAAATGGAGTGCTTACCTGATAGAGTTGCTCAAAGATTAACCATGCTCAAGGATTTGCCATGCTTAAAACAGCATCACACTGTAAAGAAACTGCTCTGAAACAACAGTGATAATGAGCAAATGAGGGGTGGGTGTTATGGTTTGTGTCTAAGTGCCCCCCAAGCCTCATGCAATCATGGACAGGGCTGAATCTAGCATTTGTAATTGGTTCATTGTCGAGCACTATGATTGGTGGCATGAGTGCTGTACCTGCCCAGGGGCAGAGCCAACATACAATGTAAGGGCAGAAGAAGGCGTGTTTTCCCTCTCTTTTCCTCTGTTAGCTCTTGCTCTTTGTGGTGGCCATGAACAGCTGCCCTGCCACACCACCCCGCCTTGGAGTCAGCTGAGTATGGACTGAAACCCCCAAAACTATAAGAAATAAACCTTCCCTTGCTTCACTTTGGGCATCAGGTATTTTGTCTCAACAATGAGAGAAAAGTAACTAGACAGTGGGGAATAAGGAGAAGAAGAGGGAGCCACGCAGGAGGGACAGGAAAAGGAAGAAGAAGGAAGAATGGAAGTTTGACAATGGGTGTGGCTCCCTCCAGATGTGATCACAGATAATTTGTGAACAGAAAGGAGACATCCAGCCCTCCTGTCAGAAATGGTAGGTAAGCCAGGTGTGGTGGCGCATGCCTGTAATCCCAGCATGGTGGGAGGCTGAGGCAGGTGGATCATAAATTCAAGCCCAGCCTGCTTGACCAATTTAGTGACCATACTGTGAGAGCCTATCTCAAAAAAAAGTAAACAGAAAAATAAAAAGGACTGGAATGAAGGACCTAGATTTAATACCTAATAGAGAAAGGAAAGAAAAAAAGGAACAAGAAGGAAGGAAGGAAGAAGAAAAGGGGAGGGGGAGAAAGAAGGAAGGATGGAAGGAAAGAATGGAGGGTAGGGACCAATAGGCTGGACAGTTTCCAAGGTAGCAGGGGCTTCTGAGATATGTTGCCCCCTAAGGAAAATAAGTTGTGGCTCTCCATGTCAGAGTCCTGCCATCAGCATGAACCTGTGCCACTTTGCTCTTCTCTACGTCGCCTACACCCCAGAGGGTCACAGGCACCACCTTTCATCAAGCCATCACCATCCCTGGGAAAAACTCAAGCCAAGCTCATGCAATGTGGCCAGGCTGTGGATTGGTCAGGTATTCTTCACTGGCCCATCTGAGGCAGGGGCGTGGCTAAATCCTTGAGTCTCAAAACTTTCAAAGGCCTAGGAAAGCTCCAGGAAAGGAAGCACTTAGGGTTTCCCAGTGACTTCTTCCTAGTCATACAGCAGATGAGAGTTGGCAGGACCAAAAGAGGTATTTGAAGGACACAAGAGACCCAGACCAAGTGGGGAAATGAAGGAAATATGACTGGAAGGCTTGTTTAGGACAGTGGCTTGATTGGCTGCTGTGGGGGTCAGATGCTAGCTCCTGGGCCAATCAGATTGAAGACAGGTCACATGACCGGAAACAGCCTATGAATTGCACATAGGAGCGTTGCAACTTCCCTAAAGTTGGAGTCAGTACCAGAAAGAGGCCATTTATTTTCCCTACCTGGAAATTTCAAAAAGTCCCTGAAACACTTCCTTGTTAAACAGAAGTGGCCCCCAAAGGAAAAATCTTTGAGAATCCCAGGAGCTGGGGAGACTGATTTGCCTCCCTCTGGGGAGGAACCCATCAAAGGCAAGAATTACTTACCAGCTAAATTGTAACATCTTCATCTTTTATTAGGTGAGCATCCGCTCCTTCAGGGACACAGGACCACCATTGTTTCCTCAGCAAATAGGTTGAAATCTTCCAGCTAATTTGGAGCTATCCATGCTACTAACTTCTAATTTGGAAGAGGGTGAATTAGCTGTGAGCAATTGCCTGAGAGTCAAAGCATCTGAGACCAAATCCCATATATAAGGGAAGTGGAGGAAACCCAATCTAAAATGTTTGGTGTTTGGAAGAAGTGCACAGGCTTTGATTTTATGGGTAATTGATACTAGTTCTAAAGCCATAGACATTTTGCAGCTTGACCTATCTGGATAAATTTGACTATACAGACCTCAGCAAACTACAAGATTGGTTCTGAAAGCCCTCTTTAGTCTCTTCGAGGTAGTAATAATTCCTGAGACCTTTCTCGATATCGTTCTCATTGATATCCTAAGCTGGTGTCAAATCCTCTGATTCCCTGGCTGATTATTCTTCCATCATGATTGCAGTCTCTGAGACTGCTGCAGATGTTCAGCAAAATGTCTTTCATCACAGTTCTGTAGATGTTAGGATAACACGTAGCTGGATTTGACCTAGTTCCCCAGATGTTTACCGAACACCTACTAAGTGCAAGGAATGCCCCGTGTCTCCAGTTACTTGCAGCAAATATGTATTAGTGAAGGAGCCTTCTTTCTTCCCACATGTCCATATGGCAGTGCCTTGCAGAGATTGATGCTGGAAGCAGGAGACGGCTGTTTTAATGATCAGCAAGCCAAATACTCGCTTGCATAGCCCTCCAGAGTGAGTCTACGAGGACAACTCATCTCGAGGGGATTTGTGGAAGACAGTGTTGTGGATCATTGAAGAGGCCTTACGAGTGGCACTGTGATATGTTTGTTAAGCAGCTGGCTCGGACACACGGGATGAGCTACCACATCACGGCAAAAGCATCCCCTCAGCTACCGGGAGTGCCCAAAGATGGCTGTTCCTATACAAATGTGACATTCACTAAAGGGGGAGGTTTCTGCGCTGTGGATGGGAGCCTCAGCTGTCAGATTTTCCTAATCTGTGAGAACTTTCCCACAGTTAGAATTTGACCAGCCCTTCCACCAAGTGACTACAGTTATGTGAGGTCTGTCATTCACAACCCCTACCCCAACATGGGGTCCTTCTTGACAACCATCAGAGTTACCTGGGAGCGTGTTAAAATTCAAGATGTCTTGGTCTCAGACCCAGAGACTCAGGTCCCGTGGTCCCATGGTGGCACCAAGGGACACTGGTCAGGTGTTCCGCTAGGCCATCCTTTGAGAACAATTGTCCCCAAGATGCTTCTATCATGACGTCGCTTCTGAATTCCCAGCTCAAACCTACCATGGTGAACACTTCTTCCTGGAGTCATCTCTACAAATCATCCCCGCCCTGAATCATGTACCTTCAGTCTCTCACCTCCCTCAGATCCTCACTCACTCCCTCCTACGTCGGCTCCACTCCCCGAAGGGCATCATATCCACCCCTTCCTCTCCATCCTCCTGGCGGCTGTAGTTCACCTGTACCGTTTCTCGATTTGTGTCCTGAGAGAGCTGCCCACTGTGTCTCCCCGTCTCTGGTCTCACTTGCATATTTACATGTTAGGCTTTGGAGTCCTATTGCTCTCAGAACATGGTTCCAACTCCCTGATGTGGCATCAGACACCTTCAATACCTGCATCTTATCTTATCTTCCTCCTGCTCCAGTCTCCTAGTGCTCCCCTTCCTGATTAGAACATCCTGAACTTATTGTTTCACCCTGCCATGTTCCCTCCGCATGGAACGCCCTTCTCCAACCGGCCCACCTCCCAGACCCCCACTGCGGCTGCACGGTTAGGACCAATTTCCGATTACATCTAGGACATTCCCCTCTCAGAGTCAGTCTCGCACCTCTGGGTTTTGTTAGCTGAGTTCCTTTATTCTTCTGCTTCTGTTTTGTTTTTAATAGCTTTGTTAGAGTATAGTCTACGGACTAGAAAATTCACCCATCTTAAGCACCTAATTTAGTTATGTTTAGTGGAGTCATTGCTATCTACTTTCAGAACATTGTTATTTCCCCCAACAGCAACCTTGTACCTATTTAATCTCCCCAATTCCTGTCCTCAGCCAACCACTAATCTACTTCTTGTGTTGGTAGGTTTTTCATTCTGGGCATTATGCAAATGGAATTATATAATAGCTAGAGCATGTTTTAGGGGTTCCTTCCTATATCTGGACTCTTGTTTCTTTCTCCTATTGCTTGTAAGTGCCACATTTTTTTTTACCAGCTCACCAGTTGAGTGACATTTGGGTTCTCTGCACTTTTCCCTGTCTTGCCTAAAGCTTCTGAGAATATTCTATACAGTGATACCTCAGTTCATGAATTTGTTTCATAATTCTGGGGAACATAACCTAGTCATGTTCATCATCAGATGTAGAGTTTGTCAACAGAGCCAAAATTTTGCTGAATACTTCTGTTTGGAAACTGAATTATTCACTAACAGAAGCATTCATGAGCTGAAGTGTTACTGTACAAATTTGGGGTGATGTACATTTTTCATTTCCATATAGTTTGGACCTAGAATATCCCCCAAAGGGCTAGCTGGCAGCCTGCGGCACTGCTGACAAGTGGTGGAGGGAGGCAGTTAGGTTATTGGGGGCGTGGTTTTGAAGGGGAAATTGGGGTCCCAGTCCCTTTGTCTCCTTTGCTTCCTGACCACCACAGAGTGAGTGCTTTCTTCTACCACACACTCATATAAGATGCTGCTCCTCGCAGGTGCCAAGACAACAAGGCCCAGTGGCTACAGCCCCAAAGCTCTAAAACCACATTGTAAAACTTCCTTTTAAATTGTTTATTTCAGATATTTTGTCACAGCAACAGGAAGCTGTGCAACCCAGTTGTCTAATTATCCACAACATCTTGATCTCTGTAAACACGCAACTTTAACCTCTTAAATTCTTTTCAGTTTCTTCTTTAGTTGCTATACAAATTTGTTTTTTAATCCCTGACTTCAAATGAATGACTGCAGTTCTACTGACACCACGGCCTGTGCATGACAAAAATCCTTCCCACAAATTTTTTTGTGGGTTTATTTCTAAGAACAAGAACAAATATAATCTTGCAAAACCATACATAGAAATTCAAAACTAAAAACTGTGAGTATAGTCACTTTTTCAAAATGCTTCTCTTTTTTTTTAATTACCATTGAGGAATAAAATTAAGGTAGGGTTAAAGGCTTAGTAAAATATAGCCTTCATGAAATAATTACACCAAAGAGAAATAAGCTAGTGATTATTGTCCATAATTGTTCTCCCTTTTTATGTATTGAATCTCTGTCCTTTGCTCACTGAAAATTGCTAAGTGCCTTTAAACTTCTGTCTTGGTTTTCTGCTCTGGCCTGATCCAGTAAAATGGCTCTTGGGGGGAAAGCAGGATGACTCTCCTGGTGCAACTTGGGTGTCCCAGGTGGAATCACTGGCTGAGGACATCCTCCAGAGGCTGAGGAAGCCAGAGTGGAAGCCGGAATACACACATACACACACACACACACACACACACACACACTCCAGCAGACATAGCTGGGTGTCATTCTGCCTTCTACTGTGCTGCTTGCTTCACATCGGATACACTACCAGCTGTGAGACTGCAAGCTGGGGTGCTGGCAATTGCTCCCCTTCACCAGGAGCTCACAGATTTGCCTTCAGGTCTGTGATCCATGCCTCTAACCAGGCTGGGCACTAGAGCTGCAGTGATGCCAGGGAAGGAGGGCAGAGTGTGCGGTGTCTCTAGGCCACCTGGATGTGAACCAATCTGCTTTGGTGCAAAGAGGGGCTGGTGCTGACCTAGGGCACTCCCTGACTCGGGAAGTTGCCTCTTATGTCCTCTCCCGCCCCACTCCATGCTCAGTCCTAAACCAGCCAAGGTTGCTCTCATTGAATGGATGGGTGGGAAGCATCCGAATAACTCAGCAGGGACTGCTTTACAGTGCCTCTAATGTTACTGCAGTGGAAGTCAATGGATGCTTTGGGGGCTTCCAGAGATTGGTGAGGTGGCCTGGCCTGGTTCCTATGACCCGCAGTCACAAGAAGGGCCTCGGAGACCCTGGCTCTGGTTCAGAACCCAGGGGAAGAGGAGAAAGGGCCAGACAATCCAGAGTCTGTGTGGGTGACAATCAAAGGCTTTCTCTTTAATCCAGTCTCCGGGAGGAGGCCTTCCATAATCCTCCCTGTCCCGGATCCCTGAGCTGTGTGAATCCAGCTCTGGTGCTCCGGCCTGGGAAGCAGAAACACAAAGATTTCAGTGTCACTGGGGTCTGACCTCATGTGCACTGGGTGCAGCCAGCCTGCCACAGTGATGCTGGTCCCGGTGCTTTTTCTGTGTGTACAGTGACAGAGCCAACCAAGACCAAGCAGAGCAGGTAGGAACCTTTAAGAACGCTGCGTGTGGACATCATGTGGGGGGATTTCTGCTCTCGGGGGGAAACGGGGAAAGAGGCGCATGGCAAGAGGCTCCCTGCTAGAGCTCTCTCTCTCTCTCTCCTCTCTTTTTCTCCCTCCATCCCTTTTGTCTTTTCTTTTCTCTTCTTTTCCTTTATTTCTTTTTTTTCCCCAGAGTTCTGGCTATTAAACTCAGGGCCCTTTTACCAAAACTACATCCCCAGGCCTTTTTCATTTTTGATTTTGAGGCCAGGTCTGCCTAAGTGACTAAGCAGCCAGGCTGAGCTCAGTCTTGCACTCCTCCCTCCTCAGCCTCCAGGGTGCAGGAGCGATGGGCATCACCACCACGCCCACTCAGTATTTCACTGTGTAGGCACAAACTCCTGTTGGATTCAGCATTTATGCAAGCATTGAGTGCTTGCTGTATACCAAAGCTTCTTCAGTGCATTCTTAAGAGAAAACAAAGAGATAGAGAAAGTGTCCCCTTTGTCTGGATGGCTGATGTCCCCATTGTGGCAACCTCAGAAGCCATGACGCAACTGACTAGAAAATGTAGCCCACTGCTCAAGTGCTGTCAGCTCTGATGGATGTGAGAGAGGTCTGAAGTCCTATTTCATGCATGAGAAAAAAGCCACTTCTGATTCATTAAACGCCTGTCTCCTACAGGTCAGGAAACCCATTTCTTCTAAACTACAGAGCCTCCCACCTGCCTCCTTGGAACCCCACGAGTATGTAGGGAAATGTAGCCAAGCCATTGCAAATAACAGAGGATACACTCATCAAACAGAAATTAACCAGCTTTGTGAAAAAACAAACACGTTTTCAAGAATCTATTTGAGGCTTTTCCCATAAGTCTGTTTTCTGTAAAATGGAAGCACCAGAGGCCCACATCAGCCCAAGCTCAGTGAGGATGGGTCAGAACGTGAAGGCCATTCACACGCAAGTAGACTATAAACCTGGCAAATAGCTGTGTCTCACATCTGTGGGTCAAAGCCTCTTTTACTTAAGTCAGCCAGGACAATGCATTTACTCCTAGGATTATCGCTTTGGAGAGTGATGAAAAAGAAGAAATTCAGGCACCCAGAAATAGTATGTGAAACGGGAAGCATGTCTGTTAAGAGAAAGTAATCTTAATTAAATATGTTATCAATGCCAGAGGTGGTTAGGCGCTCACATTCTATTTATCTCAGTCCAACTATTCCTATTTGTTTAGATAATTCTCTTCTAAAAATATAAGCTCTTATTCTGGGCAGCACTTGTTTCAGGATGTAAAGTTTGCGATGAATAATTTTAGCTGGGCCCCTCAATAGCTCTGAAGAAACTGAAAAAATCGAGCCCAGCCTGTGTAGGGGGAAAAAATGCAGTCTAACTAGGATGAGGGCAAGTCACCTGCTAGATGGTGACTTCAGCCCTGTTCTTTGTTCGCCTGGCCTTAGATTCCTCATTATAGCACGCAGAAGCTGGGTTTCATGGCCTCGCCAAAAACTCCTCTTCCCTGGGAATCCAGACCATTTGTCGCTGTCCACATGGGCTTTGCCTTCACTCACTCCAGGGACTCCTCACTGCACCGCTTCTTACAATAATGAAGGGTGGCAAGTATCTTCTGTTGGCCAAGACACTGAGGGCACAGAGGTGAGGGAGGCCTGGCCCTGCCCTGCTGAGCGTTCTGCAGAGGGCAGGAAACAGCATTTGCGGGATCCCAGAAGAGGTGCGCAGTGGACGCTCTTTGGGCGTGGTCAGTGTGCAGCAGGGACGCTCTCTTCAGCCAGGATTTCAGGGAGGATCCAGCCCTCACTGCTTTGCAGAGAAGGAGCTGCAAGGGGTGGTCAGGTGAGGGGCGGGAGGTGGGAAGGGGCGGGCTGTAGGCACATTTGAGGGTGCTGGTAGACAGGACCTGGGTCCAGATGGACCTTGAGACCACACCGAAGGGTCTGAGTTCAATCCTCAAGAGAACAAGGATCCACTGAAGAGGTGCTGGGGAAAGAAATAGCTGAGTAACATGAACGCTGCTGAGGGCTCCTCTGGCAGCAGTGCAGAATGTCACTTGGCTGGAGGAAGGGGACTAGAGTGGAAGGGGTGGCAGGGAATCAGGAGGCTGTCACAAGAACCCAGGTGGCAATGGACCAGTGCCCAAGTCAGGTCCATGGCAATGGTCAGTTAGAGCAAGAAACTGATTTTAAAGATAGACAGGTGGCGCAATCTGAAAAAGCTAGTGAGAGTTCCATCCAGGACCTTGTGGTTCTCTCCTGTGGATAATGTTTTGAAGCCACTAAATAATGCCAGGAAATACTTTTCTGCTCTCTGTCTCTTTCTGGCCTACCGGCTCGCAGGGCAGGAAGGCTGATGCCCGTGGCCTCTCATATACACTCTTATAGCCCAGTCTTTACTACAGTCCCTGGCCTATTATTCTAGACAGCTAAGTTAGGTAAAAGTATTATAGGCAGTCAGTCAGGGCTAGGCCTCCAAGGGAGTCAGTGCAGAAGATGAGAACACATTACAGCTGTGGCTGGAAGGCCAGGGCTGGGGTGACCAGATCTACCTGCTTCCCCAAGGGATGAGTGGTAGACTGAGGACTGCACTCACCTGGTCCAGTGACATCTGGGCCCATGTTAGTTGCACCGTAGATGGCCGGGACCCTAAAATGGCCCTTGTGCTTTCCATGTACACTTGCCATGTGACCTGCTTCCCTCCTGGATCAATATTACCTAAGCAGTGACACTTAATCTTATTGATTAATTATAGTAGCCACCTTGTGATTTTCCATCCTCTCATGATTTTACTCCATGAAAACTACCTCTGCACAGCGGGGACCGTGGCAATCCATTTTTCAGGTCCTCCTCCTGCCTCTCAGGAGCTGTAGCTCTCTCTCTCTCTCTCTCTCTCTCTCTCTCTCTCTCTCTCTCAATAAATATTTCCTTCTCTTAACCTCTGTTGCTCCTTAGAATTCATTCTTCAGTTTTTGGGGAACATGACCCTGGCATATCTGACAATTAGCAGGTTGGGAGTTACGTTTTTATTTCTCCAAGGAATGATTTCCCTTCCCAGTGCTAAGTGCATGCATCTTCTACAATTTGGATTCTTCTTTTAAATCGATTGTTCATTTATTTATCTTTTATTCATGTTTCCATCCCATTTGTGTCCAAAAAGGACTTGAATATACCTTATAAAAATATGTTGCTATGGACTTTTACCAAACTAGCAAAGAAGTTGCCGCACAGGGAAAGTAAGCCCAGGTCTGAGGCCTGCCCACAGGTAGAGCCAGGGTGTACTCTTGCTGGAAGAAGGCCAGAAAGATGCCTGGAAGAAAGTGCAAAACTCAGAGCATAAGAAAAAGTATCAGATATATTGGGAGAAACAGAAATACTGAAAGAAATTTCCTCCCTGGGTGATAATTAAGAGGGCAGTGTAATCAACCTCTTTCACATCAATAATTTAAGAAGACTTTTTATTGTCTGAAGTTTTCAAATGCCCAAGAGTTTTGGTGCCTAAGCAGGTGACTGAGAAGCGTAAGATCAGTTAAAATGTTTTCACAAGGCCTTGCCACGTGAGCAAAGTGCTCTCTGTCAAGCAATTCAGACCCCTGCCTGAGGCAGCCAGGTTGGTTAGGGTGGTAGAAAGACTCTGCCTTGCAGTGAGGAGATAAACGTGAGTCCCTGCCCTCCTCGTGGGAACTGTGTCCCTTGAACAAGTTACTTGACCTCTCTGTAGTCTCCTGATCTGTAGAGTGAGATGTTAGTCTGGGACTTCATAGAATATGGTACTGAAAGAGATTATCCGTGGCAGGTACTTTGCAGGGTAAAAAGGTAAGGAAAAAAAAAAACTAGTCAGACTAGAAGGATGGATGGAAGGCAGGATGCGTAGGTGAGTCAGTGGGTGAATGGATGGAAGGTAGATTGATAATGGATACACTGGCTAATAAAGTGGCCATGCAGAGGAAAACATCTGTACCAAGTCACATTCTTTTATTAGGACAATCTTAATCTCATTGAGGGGCGTCTGTGTAATAAACTGATTTGTGCTCAGAGATATAGAGCCACCCCATCTTGGTTTCCCTAAAAGTCCTGTAGCCTGCAGCCATTGAGTGGTGGAAACTTAAGCTTCATATTTTAGGGTCTGTGTAGACACTGCTCTTTATGCTAATCTGCAGCTGATGCTTATGAACAGGTACACTATCCCCCCCCCCAAAAAAAGAAGAAATCCGTGAGCAAATAAATAGTACTTATCGAGAGCTAATTCTCCAATGGGAAAAATGCTAGTCAGTTTGTTCACTCCTCCCATACCGTGAATCGGGTATTCACAGTGAGTATAATTAATTAAATGTATTTTGACTAATTAATTTAACAATTGGTAAATAAGGCCTTCCCTTGGTAGCTTGTACCAAATGCATCTACTGGTGCCCCTGATTAAAATGTGAATCCAATCTGGCTAGAAAGGAGTATGTAATTGATGGGAACATTTTTGTAGCATTTCTTTGAAGGTTTGTCAAATTGTATCCTACTGCTATTGCTAACCCCTTTTAATCAGTAAGTATAAAATTCATCCAAGGGCATAAAATATAACTGACAATAGCATACATCAAATCCCAAACTGAACATTCAAAATAAATTGTATCGAGATTTTGTCATGGACATCGATTTCTGCTTCTCAAGCTAGTTTCTGGGGCAGCCACATAAAAGTTAAATACACGCTATCTATGGCCTCATTGGATTGCAGTAATTCATTAAACCAATGGTGGCTTTAATAAATCTGAGCATACAGATTGCTTCCCCAAACACACTCATTTTGGAAATGTGCCACTAATCAAAGAGGGTGGCAAAACTAATCTCGTTGGCACACAGAGGAGGTGAGAAGTGGCTTTGGAGGGTTACAGAGCTTCAGCAGTGATCACATCAGACGGCGGGGAGACAGGACCCCTCTGGAACCAGCACCTCAGCAGCCAGCAGGCAGCATGCGGTCAGTCCAAAGCTGGCTGTCATCTTCAAAGGTGAACCCACTCACTGTGTGGCCTTGGGGTCCACAGATGAGCACCACTGAGTTCAGTTCCCAAAGACAACAATGATCACTTCATTCTCGACAACTTACAAAGCACTGACCCTCAGCAATCCACCCAGAGACAAGGCTGGACAGGGTGGACATTATTATCATGCCCACTTTACTGAATTTAAAACTGAAATTTAGAAATCAAAGCAAGTTGCACGGGACCCCAGGGTCGATAGCCTGCAGGCTAATTGTCGACCTTCTAAGCTCTTCCTTAAGTTCTACTGTGATGACCTACCAGTTAGTTCTGTGTCCTTCAGCAGGTTACTTAACCTCTCACAGCCTCGGTTTTCTCAGCTGTGCCATGAAGATAATAAAAATAACCATTTCCTACTTGCTGGGTGATTTAATGAGCTCCTAATTTAGATCAGATGCATAATAAGCACTTAATACATGTTTGCCACCATCCATATAGAACATCCGGTGTATCAAAAAGGAAAACAGGCTGGACCAGGCCTGGAAATTGACTGGGAGGAATTTCAAGTTCCATTTCACACAGGCGGAGGGAACCCTTGACCTTGCCCTGCGATAGCCTTTTCCGACTTTTTCCGAGACGCACCCTTCTGGCTGGCGTATGTTAAAAGCAGCCCAGGATATTTCAGATCTTTTCAGCTGTGACTCATTATTGTAAATAGTGGTGCAGTAAGGAGATGAGAAAAGAATTTAAATACACTGACAGGATTTTTTTTAAGGAAAGCGATATACACGAAGATAAAAAGCAATCAGAAGAATTTACATAAACCCTTGTGATCTGGAAGGTCATCTATTTAGGAGTCTACTAATGGAAATACATCTTTCTAAATTCCAGGTGATTATTCAATTGAAAAGGAAAGACTTTAAATGAATCAAGTCATAGCAGAGTAGATTTATGTCAATGACAACCAAAAATGTGTTTCTTTAGGGAGAAAACTGGTCTATTCGTGGTGGAGTGGTACATTTAGGTATTTGTTAGGATTTAGTTCTGCAATTTGAAATATGTGGTTATTAATGTACTTTATGAATTTACTTTTTAAAAGCTTCCTGTTACACCCTTTATTCTATTTAGGAAAGAGGATGATTTTAGATCCATTAATTTACTTGACGAGGGTCCTTCAAGTAAAGGCAGGTGGGCAGGCGGGCATTACTCCCACTTAGGAGAATGTAATACAGGACTCCAAAGCCAAGGACCACGGCTTTTTCTTTTTTCTTTTATTTTTTGCCTGATTAAATCATAAGTTGAACATTAGAGCAGAACCTCTAAAATGCTCTCCTGGAGACATGAGCTTTTATAGGAGGCAGCCCTGAACAGAGGTCTAGTGCTATGCTGTGACACTGATGTCCTTGAGTTCAAATCCTGACTATGCCACTTAACGCTTATGTGACTTTCAGGATTTATCTCTTGGAACCTAAGCTTAGAGCAGTGTTAGTAACACCTATCTCCAAGAGCTGTTCTAGTAATTAAATTTCAAGAAGATAAAATGAGAGGAGAAATGTAAGGTACTTAAGAACAATATCTGACACCTATTAATGCTCAAACATTGTAGTTTTCACTGTCTCGCGAGTATTCTTAGAAATGCTGGGATAGGCATACTTGTTTGACCATTGCTGAATTATTTTTAAGCATGCCTTAATCATCTGCTTCCGAATTAACAGGAACAAATGGAGCGGCTGGTGTGTGCTGGGTAAGGGACAGAATCTGGACGATTCACGAGGCAGCCAGGCAGCCAGGTAGCGCTTGTAGAAAAACCTTCCTTTAATTTAACGCAATGTACCAGTACTAATCGGCGACAGGAAGCCCGGTGTGAGGCTGCTTGCTGCCTCTGATATGGGGTCCATCCACTTAATTATTTCCTAGAACATTATGTAGACCTTGTCCCGAATGGGGAAGGGGTCTGCTCACTTAATTTCCAGGTAAAGGATAATTAGTACTCACTGTGATTCATAGCTACAGGAATCCGACATCATTTTCATGGCTTATTACTGAGGATATTTGCAAATTTCACCGGCCTTCCAGGATAATTAGATTGTGTTGCAGTGAGCTTCTTTCTTTATATCCTTGGTTACAGCACTTTTGAAGTATAGCACTAGCGTAGCCATGTATGGTGACGCGCTATGTGACCAGCATTAGTGGATGTGTGGAGGGGAGGGGAAGGGACCCACAGAGGTGCCTGGGAGCGGAAGAGGAGAAAGGGGCTTATCACAGCACGAGCACCTACTCTGCTCCAGGTTTGCAGCAGGGCGCTTTACTGTGAGCCCGTATAATCCTCCCAACCCCGGGGAAGCCCCTCATCACGGTCCCCCGGGACTTCCGGATTCTACGTTGTGGGTCCGTTCTCAAGTCCCATGGCTTGCTCCGTCTACCAGGTTTCACCACCTCCTCCTCTGGCCATGGCCTCTCTGCTCCTGACACCACGCCTGACTCTCCCTTCTCCCACCCTCCGTCTCTCTGGTTTCTCCTTGGCCTCTGACCTCTACATGTTGATGGGCACCAGAGCCTGGTCCCTGAGGCTTTCCCTTCTCCATGAGCACGGATTTGTACGGAGATCCACCCTCCACCCAGTCTCAGGCCTAAGTTCCTAGTACCTGTTTGCAGGTGAAACCCCGCCCCGCCGAACTCCTGCGCTCTCTCCCCTTGGTGTCCAGGGTACATCTGAAAACCGAATCCGCGCCTCTCCCAACCCTGCTCCTCCCGCTGCCCTCCGCAGTCCATCGGTGACCTTCTCATCCTTCTGGTCTCTTCAGTCCAAAGCCTGCAAGTCACCCCGGCTCCTCCTCCTCTCACACTGAACCCAGCCTGTGCTGGACCCTGCGGCTGCACCTCTTCAGAGCCCACTCCCCTCTCTCCCCACCTGCGTCATCGTTTGGGCCACTGCTGTGCCTTGCCTGGTGTAGCCACAGTGTGGCCTTGATGGTCACTGCCCCCTGCAGTCTTTCCAGACAGCAGTCAGAGGAGCATTTTAAAGTCCTGCTGCTCAGGACTGTTCTTTGACTTTCAACTCACTCAAAATAAGACTCTGAACCCTAATAAGTCCCTATGGTTCCCATGACAGTCTGATCCAGTGTATTTCTCTCTGGTCTAATCTCTTGCTCACTCCTCCCAGTGTGACCTCCAGCCACAATGGCATCCCTACTATTTCACAGTCAAGGACTACCGTGCCACAGGGCCTTTGCACTAACTGTGCTCTATTAACTGGAACATTGTGCTCTAGAAGTCTTATCTGGCTTACTGCCTGGTGTGCTTTAGGTCTCTACTCAAATGTCACCTAACTGGAAAAGTCAGGTGCCCTCACCACCCTATGTAAATAGAAGTTTGATTTCAGTAGAATCCTCTTCCCTCTTTGTTTTACATTGCTTCCTGTCCCCCCTTTTTACCGTATCAGTGCATCGTACACGTACCCTTACGTGTTGCTTTGTCCATCTCACCACCCAGGCCGGCATGTCAGCTCCTTGGGACAGGGACCGTTTGTGTTTCATTGCTGCATCTGCAGCCCCTAGAATAGCGCTAGGCCTACACTAGGTGCTCGGCACAAAACAGATGATCCCTGACTTAAAATGGGTCCACTGAAGAGGGTTTCCAGGCATTTTTAACTTCTGCTATTTGCAACTTACAGTGGGTTTGTTTAGATGTGACCCCATCAGCAACCGAGAGGCATCTTTCTGTTAATACAAGCTGCATCTTCCCTATTCTACAAGCAAGAAAACCGAAACCCAGAAGGTTGGTAACTTGCGCAGAGACACATGGAACTCTGATGGTTTTCTAGATAGTGACAGGACCCCTCCCAGGCCTGTCAGACATCTGCCCTGTGCTCTGTCCTGTGCCCCTGCAGTGCCAGGGATGTGCCATCTTATCCCCTTGGGCTTATTGTCATGCAGCAAAATCAGACGCCTCCCAGTGTTAATCTCCACCTCCGCCTCTGCAAGATGGACCAAGCACCAAGAGGGACAGATCATTCCAGCTGGACACCTGCTTAGAATCCCAGGAGGCACTGCTGGTGGGTAGTACCTGTTCCACAGGACGGGTCAGAAACCACAGGGCAAGATGGTCCTTTCCAAAGGCTTGGTCCTGCATCAGGGACCTGGAGATCGGGTCTGGAGAAATGGAACCTTCACGTGAGCCCCATGGTACCCCTGAGGAGGTGGCCCCGGCCCCTCCTGCAGTTCTGCTTAGCAGCCCCCAGGACCCCAATCACAGGAAGGAGACGGGCTCATCCTACCCGAGATTTTAGAGAGAAATGTAGGATGCCTGCATTCTGAACTGGCCCCCAATGTTTTTATTCCTAAGAATCATATCACATCTATTATTTATTTGTTTGTGGTACTAGGGATAAAATACAGTAGGCCAGTAACATCCCCAGTCTAACCCTAGGAATTTTACTGATGGAAGGGAAAAAGTATGGTTTTTGTTTTAAAGGCTGTGTTCTAAGTGATGCTGACAGAATCAATGGATGATGCAGCTTCACACAGACACATGTCCTTGAAACAGCACAGAATGAAGCTGTGAACCACGTGACACTTCCTGTCTTGGCCACTGGGCCAAGAGCACCCTTAGTGCAGGGCTGAGGTCCCCTTGACCCCATGTCCCCAGAGTATGGCTCATGGGGCTCATTCTCTCTCCCTCTCTCTCTCTCTCTCTCTCTCTCTCTCTTCCTTCTCCTCCTCCTCTCCTCCCCCTCTCCTACCCAGCAGAAAGCAGAAGAGCAAACATTTCCAGCATTCACTTCCTGGTACGGTTTAAACCTTGTATCCTTGCCAACTCATGTCAGCTGTCCAACAACCCTGCCAGACAGGAGCTGTCACTGTTGTCATTTCACAGAGGACAAGACTAGGGCACTAGGAAGCCGAGCTCCTTACTCCAGATCATAGAGTGGTGGAGCAGGTGAGGGCTCCAGCCCTGGGTGACCTGTGTGCAGAGCTGTGCTCAGAGCCAGTGTACTGCTGGGTCTCTAAGTGCATTTCAGGGGACCCTGGCAAGCAAGTAAGTGAATGCACACATGAGTAACAATGATTTTCACTCCTGCACTGGGGCCCTCCCTGCATGTCATCCCTCTGGGACACCTTGGATCTAGGTGGCAGATCACTGGGGAACTATGTAAGCAAGAAAGTTGGGTTCTGCCAGGTGGAGGGCAAAGCTGGCAGGTGGTATTCTCTACCTGTCTTGGTTACTTTTTTCTCATTGCTGGGACAAAATACCCAACACCCAAAACTAAGGAAGGAAAGGTTTAGTTAGCTCACAGTTTGTGGAGGTTTTAGTCCATAATCAGCTGGCTCCAAGGCAGGGTGGCATGGCAGAGGGGCAACCATTTATGATGGCAGAAAACAGCAAAAGCAAGAAGAGCAAAAAGGGAGAAGTGTGCAGAGAAGACTCTTTCTGTGCCTTATCTTGTATGTGGGCCACACCCACTTGGGTGTAGTGCTTACACCCATAATCCCAGCACTGGACCATGAATCCATCACAGACTCCAGAAGGCTTCCCCCATGACCACATGAGGCTTGCGGGGACATCCAAACACAAACCATAACGCTGCCCCATTCCTTTAGGGATTTCTAGGGGGTAAATGGAAGCAGAGGAGCCAAGCTTTTGTGTCCATGTCACTAGCAGAGTTGGTCCCTGAGTGGGGGCAAACTTGGGCATGGCAAGGCCCTGCTGCAGAGTGAGGGGTATGGCTGGGTGCTTTGCATCCCTGATATTCCTAAGCTTGGCAAAACCATACCTGTCACACCTTGATTGTGGACTTCTATGCTCTGTAAGAGTGAGAAAATGAATTCCTGCTTTCAAAGTCCCCTAGTCTATGGTACTTGGCTACGGCAGTCCTCGCAAACTGATCCACTCTTCACTTGCTATCCACAAGAGGAGAGCTCCAGAAACATCCTTTCCAGATACTGAAATCTGCAGGTGCTCAAGTCTCTTGTATAAGTGTTACAGTGTTTGCACATAACCTGTGTGATCCTCCCATGTATTTTACACCATCTCTAGATTATACCTAATACAAAGTAAATGCTGTGCAAATAGTTGTACTGCGTTGTTTAGGGAATTCAGATTTTGCTTTTTGAAATCTTCTGAGTTTTTCAAACATATTTCCAGTCTGAAGTTGGTTGCACCTGCAGATACAGAGCCCACCAATACAGAACACAATACAGTAGGCTACCAGGACGGGCAAGGAGACCCCCTTACCTCACCATACCTATTACCAGAAGAAGGTAGTTGGGGTTTTGCTGAGTTACACATGTTCCCCAAATCTCAGCGGGCTATAACATCACTCATTTTTCTCCTGTATGAGTCTGTATAGTGAAGAGGTATGGTTTTGGCTTGGCTGGTTTTTGCTCCAGCCTGTAGGGCTGGCTCCTAGAACCTGAGGCCAGGCCAAACACTATGAATATATTCAAGGCCCCAGTTTGCTGCAAATCCACTCACATCCTGGTGGCCAAAGTGAGTCCCAAAGCCAAGGTTACTAGCAGCAGGACTAGGAATGGTGCTCGGCAAACCACAGAGAGAGGAGCTAGGAAGCCACAGGCAAAGGACCGCTGGGTAACACTCTTAGCAGGAGGGAATAGGCACCAGGGGCAATAAGCCAATCAGCCACAGAGGCCAAGAGAATGAGGAGAAGGTGCTAAATGATTCCTGAGGCAGCAGAATATCCCAGCTCACAGTGGCTATGGCAGCTAGGTGTCCTGAGGGAAGCTGCTCCTGAGGCTCTATTACCGCAGAGTCAGCCAAACCCCAACACCTTTGCAGAGCTGCACGCACCATCTTGGGGCAGTGGCTCCCGGTGCAGAGAAACCAGATCCTTCCTGGGAGATCAAAATCAATTTTCAAAGACACAGCTGTTCCGCAGTGCAGGCATCGGAAGGGGGAGGAGGAGGTGCTGTAGGAAGTGGCTCCTCTTTTTTCATTTTAAGTTGTTGAAATACCCAAAGAAGAGTTGTTTAGGTCTGACTATTAATTTCAGAAAAGTCAGTTGCCAAGTTTGCAATCATTTTCCAGGAGAAGAAACCTAAGATCAAAGAGAGTCTTTGAGGTAGAGATTTTCACCTCCTAGCAAGTTTGGACGCTTTCATGACAGAGGGATCCGATGTACAGTTCGTTTGTTTTCTCGATGTCCCCTTTGGATGGATAAATCAAATGCCACCATTTAATGCATTCAATAAATGTGTGCTGAATGTCCCCCACAGTCATATGCTCACTTGCGAAAACACAAACAGATCAATCTCATAGGTGGCTCTGCCACTCCGTGGGTCATGGGGTGTGAGTCCCATCCTCCCCCTGGGCCTCGGTTCCACTGTTTGTAAAGCAAGTGTGTTTGGTGAAGCAGGGACCCCTAGATCTCTTCTCAATCTGAAGTCCACAAACTGATGTTCCTTTCTCCCCTGCTGGTCACCAAAATTAGAGGTGTGCACATTCAGGGAGATGGAGCTGTCCCAGGTCTGCAAAGCACAGAACTGAATGGGGATGTTCAAGGTTCCTCTTAGTGGTAAGGCTAAGAATCCTGGAGCAAGCGAGGCATCATCGTGCAGCCTGTAATCCCAGCAGCTTGGAGGCTGAGGCAGGAGGATTGAGCTCAGCCTGAGTGACTTACTTAGCAAGACCCTGCATCAAAAGCAAACAAACAAATAGGGCAGGGGGTGTAGCTCTGTGCAGAGATCCTGGATGAATCTATAGTCCTACCCCTACTCCCCCCAAAATTGCTGAAACAAAAGACTGACCTGTGTTATTTATAATCACTGCTCCCTATCCATCTACTTCTGCAGAAATACAGGTTTCTTGTTCTCATACCATCCTCTGGGCAGGTGTGTGTGTGTGTGTGGTGTGTGTGTGTGTGTGTGTGTGTGTGTGTGTGTGTGTGAATCCCATCTTCATTACATCGTTCCACTCAACAGCACCCAGAGGGAATCTGGGTGTAAGGAGGCAAAGGCAAACGCCAGTTAAGGTACCACTGGCATTCTGTTGACCCTAGTCTGAGTCCTGCCGTGTGTAGAACCATGGGTGGGCAACAAGCTTCCTGAGGCTGTTTTCCAATGCTAATAGTGGCCTCTTCCTAGAGGTGGCAATTAAGAACTTAGCGTGGTGTTGGAGAAAAGAAGCCACCACGATCACTGCCATGTTTCACTCTCACGGCTCCCCTTGCAAACATGCTTTCAGGCCAGGAAGCTGTTTAGCTTTTCCTTAGTGGAGAAAACTACGAAAAGGAAGGATTTATACCGTCGTTGCAATTTAATGAAAAATGAAAAAAAAAAAGCTCCCTGCAGGGCTCTTCATGTAAAGTTGTCCATAGATTTGTGAAAGTGGCTGTTACTTGGAATTCAAATAAGATCTTAAAATTAGAACTTGGTTCACCTGGCACCCTCCGAGCTAGGAAGGGGGAAAACCAGCTGCTGAGAAATGCATTCGCTTGTTTCCAGCGGAACTAAGATGCAGGGGCTCCAGAGTTTTTGCTCTCTGGTATCTTCCCCAAGGCGGGGGAACATCCACCCTGGGGAAGGAAGCTGTTTTCTTCCATTTCCTACAAAGGTGCCCATGCGTTAGCCTCAGCCCTAGACAGTAGATTCTCTGGGAGACATTCACTTCCACGCTTCAGCTTAATCTGCCTCAGGAATGACAGGAGACAGGATGATAATTAGGACCTGTCTTTCTTCTCTTCCCAAAAGCCTCTGAGAGGAATTGGCTCCCCACTCGTGGCTCTGCGGAGTTCCCACTGGGCTCCTGGCTGGCTGGTGGAGGAGGGAAAGCTACAGCTCTCTTCCCAGACAGTTCCGTCTCCTGCATGCAGGACGCTGTTTCAGAGCTGGGCAGACTCATTCTTGCCCTCGTCATCCCAGTGATTTCAGGGGCTGGGTGTGGACCCAGTGCCAGCCCAAGGCTCAAGCTAGGGGTGTGGTTACAGAACCCAGAGAATGCATGAGGGAGGCAGAGGGAACCTGGTCCCTTGATGCTTGTCCTCTCTGCCCCACCTATGCTATTAAAAACCAAATCTATGTGTTTGTCTCTTCAAAGTGGAGATATGGGAGTTAGCTGTCCCTGGGCAAAGGGATCAGTACCCAATCTGGTTCCCAGCGTGGTGGAGGAGGCTGGTGTTAGACAAACACAACATAACCGATGTTGCAACCAGCACCTGCTCCTACCAGTGTGGCCTCCTGGTCCTGAGTACTGGATTATAAATGGTCACACATCTCCCCAGCATGGAATAAGACAGGTAAACAAATAAACGGACAATCAATTAGGAGAAACACAGCAACTTCACTCTTTCCTAGCTACAGACACCTCCACTGAGTGGGTCACTGCACAAAGCAGGGGAGCTCTCTTCTCATGACCTGTGCACCCAGCTCCTCCCAGCTCTAAAGCCAGGCTGCTTCAGGCATGGTCCTTTAGGGTGTGCTGGACTGAACAGTCTGTATTTGCAAAATGAACACTTTTCCCAGGACATTTTCAGGGCCGGAAGTGTTTAACATGGACTCAGGATCTACACATGTTTTTTATTGTTGCTACTTCAAATTCCCAAACAAGGGTATTGCATGGCGCCAGATCCCAGAGTCCTTGGTCACAAGTCCTCCAGGGATGTGAAGGCCTGAATGCCTGTGGCTGATTGGCGCCTAACACAGCGTCTCCTCTGTGGCCTTGAGTGCAATTCACATCGAATTCACATCGTTCTTTGTAGACCATCGGGAAAGGGAGGCATTTTTCCTGGAGAGGATAGTTAATTGGTGTGCAAGATATCCTAGGAGCAGGAAGTAGTGAATTTAAAAGCAGAAACCCCTAAGAGTATAGGCAAGTGGTGGGGGGCACGAACAGGGTTGAGCAGAAGATTCTCCTACTAAAGATTTCCCCCAGCTAAATAAATGAGCAACAAAGAGCAAAAAACGGCCATGTCGGTGTCCTGAAATCCCAGTGCTGGTGAAACTCTGCTCCTTAGCAAATTGAATGCATGTGTGTTTAAAAATATCCTTACCTCACCCCACCCCCAAGGATAGAAAACAACTTTTATTAGGATGGAGGTCACAGGAATACTATCAGGGAGAAAAAATAAATTACCCATTTAGGGTAGGCCTGTAAAGTATTTTGAGCCACTAGGGTACCATTTTATGAGCCAAAAGAACTAATTTACCAAATGGGTCCCCAGGGCCTGGAATAGCTAATGCACGGGCCACCAAGGGGCAACTCTGGCCCCCACCCCACCCCCACCTCTGCAGCAGACCAGGGCTTTCTGCAGGGCATGAGGGCATTAGAAGGGACACGGAAGGTCTCCTGCACGTCAGCGTGGGCAGGCACGAGATTGTATTCAGGTATTAAAGGGAGAATAAAGTGGAAACAGTGAGACCCCAGCATCGGGCACAGCCGGATTTGCCTCTGGCCTGCTGCTTTCTAACCTGGAGAGTGTGAGCAAACCTCATAGGCCTCAGATTTCCCCTCCAGTGTTGAGAGGATTCAACCTGAATTTGTAGGACTCAGTGGACAAGCACAGTGGCCATAGGAGACTCTGGATGGCCCTGACAGCTGTCGGTGTTGCTGTCATCATCCCGAGAACCATCATCTCTGTCATCAGTAACTGCATGGCTGCTAACATCTATTGTGTTCTTTCCAGGCACCAGGGACTCCACCAGAGCTTCATGGGTATCATCTCATTTAATTCCTCAACAAGGCTATGGAGTCGATAGTGTAACCCTCCTTACTGATGGGAGACTTGAGACTCAGAGAGGTTAAGTAACTTGTTGAGTATCACAGAGCTAGGAAGTAACAGGGTGAGACTTGGACCCTGTGTAATGAACTCCAGTGCCTGCATGTAGAAGTGACATCTTCCTCAGAAGGCAGGCGACATAACTGATGGTTCCCTTGCCATCACCCTTCCCATAGGCTACACAGAGGGAGCTACACTAAGGCGGGAAGTCAGGGCAGCCTTAGAGCAAGTGACACTGGTTGGGAATCTGGGCCCTTCCCCTATGGCTTTATGGGGTGAAGCTCCTGGAAACTGCTCTGGGGTGCTGGGAACAGTGGCGCCTGCCCCTTGGAGATGGACATGGGATGCAGCATTGCTTCTGCTCAGGTGGAGACACTTGGCCAGTGTCTTGAATTTGCTTGGCTTCTGCTGCTTGTCCACAGTCACTCAGAGATGGTGTGACAGAGCCAAGAGTCTGGGCCCAGTCCTTTTGCAGGTCCTTCCCATACCAAGCAGGAAACATATCAGGCAACTGAGGAACACCCAGAGGAAAAAATGCACTTCTATTAAGGAAGCGCGTCTTCCAGTAGACTTGCCTGTGTGTCCAAGTCTGGCTAGTATGGCTCCTGCCTAGGAGCTCTGGAATTAGAAGCAGTCATCAAAGGATGGTTTGCAAATGAAACACACTTGGAAGGGACAGAGTTGGTTAAACACATTCCCAGCAGGGTAGGGGTGCACCTGACCAACTTCCCCAGCTTTGGATGGGAGGTTGCTTGGAGTTGTATCACTCTTCATGCTAATTATTCTGCTCTGTGTCCATAGGGGTGTGTGTGCGCGTGTGTGTGTGTTATACACACCTGTCTACCTGCATTCCCATCTGATAGCTGCAAGTGTGTTCTTCCAAAAATGAAGCTTTGTAAATAAGGAGAGGAAGAGGGCTTAAAGAGAGGGGAGGGTAGTGGGAATTAAAAAAAAAAAAAGAGGAGCTAAGATACATCATGTACAGTATAAATTCCCTAAGATGGATGTGATTATTATGCATAACCAAATTTTACCAATAAACTGAAGTATGAAAGAAGTATGTTTCGGGGCTGGGGATTTAGCTCAGCTGCATAAGTGCCTGCCTTGCAAGCACGCAGTCCTGAGTTCCATCCCCAGTGCTGATAAAAAAAAAAGTATGTTTCCGAAAGTCCCATAATCCTCTCCCCATTGTTTCTTCCTTGTCCCTTTTTTTGTTTTTTGCTTTTTTGGGGGGGAGGGTTTTTTTTTCCCATCTCTTTGTTTCATCACTGCAGTTTCCAGAGTGAGAAATAGGGGGGATGGTAGCTAGCGGCTGGGGTTCCACTACCCGTGCACCCTTGTCCCTGCCTCTGTCCTTTGCCAGTTTCCTAACCCACAGCCCACCGCTGGCTGCTTCTGCCACTGAAATGCGTTACCCTTTTCCCCAGAGCACATGTTAAAGCCCACTCAGCCAAAGTAAACCATGTAAATGTACAAGAGATACATCTCCTAGATTGGCCAGGATTCACGTGTGACAATTTGAGTAAACACAGCCTCAATCTGCAGCGAGGGATGGTGATTCCCCATGGACTGTTGGGGGGAAGAGGGAAGGCACAGGAGCAGACGGCTTCCGGAGAGTGGCACTGCTCTGTCCCAGCTTGCGGGGCTCCTGGCAGTGACCGTTCAGCGACCTGTGAGCACCTGCCCTGGCCTCCCAGAGCGCTGCATGTCAAATGTCACTGCATCAGGATCTCTTGGACAGCTGTTACCAGGGATTCTGGTTGGTCAGGAGTAGGGCTTGTGCCTCTGCACTTTAATGAGCATCTCCTAAGGATTCCGTATCCAATGTCTTCATCTTCACTCTGAGAAACACTGGAACCAGCCGGAAGCCCAGAGACATGCCTGGCAGGGACACGGTTAGCAGGAAGAGGCGTTTCAAGTTGTAAGGCAGCAGGCAACCACATCCACACGGACGGATGTTTGCCCAGATCCCAGAGGTGGTCACAGGCTGACTGCAAGAAGCATCAGTTTCCCAGTCACTGTCTCCCGGACCAAGGAGTCCACCACGAGCTGGCTTCACTCTCAGGCCTCCACTTCCCACGTGTCCCTGGATTCCTAGAAGCCTCTGAGACTGTGTCCTCCCCCAGCCTAGGCCGGGAGAGCGTGTGAAGCCTGCCTCCAGTTCCAGAGCCAGGCTGAAACGATGTCCCAGATCGAGTTAGAAAGGAAACTGGGCCACACGTGGGTGTATCTGAGTCCCGCTCCCCCAGCTCATCCTCTCGCGAAGACGCGTTGCAGCGTGGGGAAGAGGTAGAAGTTAACGCGGGCGGTCTGTGATCCTCAGGGGAGCCCACGGCGGGTACCATCTCCGTGGCTGCATCTGCCAAATGCAGATTCCCGTGCCCGCTCCACCCAGTGCAGCTGCTGCCACAAGAGAAGAGAACTGTGAAAGTACTTTGCAAAATTAAGATGTAACAAGAATTCCTGGGGAAGCCTGACTACGAGAAGGATTTTAATGAGAGAAGCAAGACTCTCAGTGGCTATGGAGTGGTGGGGGCTACAGGAGATGAGTTTGTACTGTGAACCCCAAGCTCTTCAGAGAGGCAGCAACAGAGCACCAGGAAGGGGAAGAGAAACAAGAACAGGCCCCAGACCCTGCGGTCCTCAGGGCCCTGTCCGGGTGGGGCGGGGCCTGGGTCTGCTTCAGCCGGGGCGTTCTGCCACAAGCAACAGAAATAATCAAATTAGCTCAAGAAAAGCACATTTATCCTCGGACATTCCATGAAATCCTACGCGCAGCAGAGTAAGCAGGATTGCCCTGGGGGCCCAGTGACCGGTGTTTAAAGACCTTCGCTTCAGTGAGTCAAATGCCTGTGACTCATCTCTCAAATCCTTCCGCGTATACAGCATTTCAAATTAGTGAATAAACAAATACACAAAACTGCGACCAGAGGTGACAGAAGCTAGGAAATTAATTGATGTTAAATGTTAAAATGATGGGATGAAAAGGAATCAAAAGCAGAGAGTCAGGGGAAGATATTTTGGGCAGATGCAAAAGAGAAGGCAAAGAAAAAGAAAATCCTGAAGCTGGGAAAGAATTTAGTGGCAAGAGGCTGGTGAGCTAAGGGGCACAGTACAAGAATGAGCCAGTGGCCAGCTTATGACTTAGGAAGAGTCACATGGTACTCATCAGGAGAACGATGGGGGGCAGTCACTACACACTGTGGCTTTAATCGCTCCTACCTCGATTACTAACGTGACTGCATGATCTATGTCTGAAATTACACCTCCTTTGCTGTCTGTAAACAGGGAAGGCACAACACGCATTGCCTTCTGTGACCAGATGGTGTAGTCCAGTTGTACTGTCATGCAAACCTGTAGACTAGATTCCTGGGACAGTTCTGACTTACGACACTTCCCCTGGCTTCATGAGTCACAGCATCTTCTTTCACTCTCAAAAGTGTCCCAGTTTGGACGGTGAATTAGAAGGTCCTTCTACCTCATGAAAGATGGGAGGTGTGTGTGGCTATGCTGTTTGATTAGTTAGGTGCTTTGTCTTGGTTCCTGTTAGAAATTTCTTTTCTCTGCACTGGAAGGAGGTTGGTCTTGTACCTTCCAAAATGCCCAGGAAGGCTTCGATGGGCATCAAGTGTACACAGCACAGTGGGCAGCTGCTAAGGACACGCAGCACATCCCAGCAGAGGCTGGTAACTGTGCATGGGGTGACACCTGAGTCTTGGATGAGGTTAGCTGGTCAGGAGCAATGACAATAGGTGACGGTGAGTTAGTGGCAGTGGATGCCTGGGAAGTAGATATGTTTTCTTGCTTGATTTTTCTTTTAGTTTTATGTTGCTGTAACAGAGTATTTATTTTGGTACCTGGCATCGAACTCAGGACCTTGCACTTGCCAGGCAGGCACTGTCTCAGCTATATCACCAGCTCGAGATAATTTATTTTTAAAAATGGAAATGTGTTTCTCATAGTTCTGAAGGCTAGGAAGTCCAAAAGCAAAGTGGCAGCCTCTGGTCAGGATCTTCTTCCTTCGTGACATGCCAGAGGGTGTCACCTGGCAAGACAGAGCAGATGCCCTAGCTCATGTCTCTTTGCTTCTTCTCAAAAGACCACTAATACCATCATGAGGAACCCCACCCATACAACCTCAGCTAGTTCTCATTATTTCTCAAAGGCCTCACCTCCTGATATGATCATGTGACTTTGAAGTTGTTTGCAGACATGAAACTTGGGGGACATATTCACATCCCACTAGTTCTCAAGATCAGCATACTGGGGCGGTGGTGGGGCTCCCTCAGGAAATATGCAGAGGGGTAAAGCCTGAAATAGAACCCACAGTTCTGTTGAATTCTAACAGCTAGACACAGAGAGAGAAAGGTGGGCAGTGGGGCAAACTGCAGACACCTTGTGGAATCTTCTCCAAAATTTTATCTGTATCTCATAAGAAATGGCTGGCAAGTACCTATCAGGCCCTCGGACATACAATGGGGGAGAGGACAGAAATCCTGCAACTATTTTGTTACTTGAGGTCACCTAGGGAGGAGCTGTGTCGGAGGTCAGGGGTAAGAAAGGCATTCCAGGAACCTTTTTTGATTTAAATCAAATCAATCCACAGAATGTAATGGATCTCAGACTTCCTGAGATCTGGCCCCTTTGTGTGGGAGTAAGTAGGAGACACAGCTGGGAAAAAGCCCCCTTTTTCATATTCAGGAAAACAAATCTCCAAATAAAATTCTCCACAATCCTAGGAGGTGCCGCAGCAGTTTCTAAAGCAAGTTTCATGCAAACCCCAAAGAGAAAGAGAGAGAGAGTTAAGAAGAGGCCCAAGAAATGAGTCTTTCTTTGCTTTCTTTTCTCCTTGTTAGATTTTTTTCCTGTTTGTTTACTGTTATTTGATTTGAAGATTCAAGTGTATGGGAAGAATCTCAGTGGACAGGAGGCTGAGTAACACTTGGTCAGGGTGTTTACAGCACACACATTCATACCCAGTCATGCCTGCTATGAGCTAGGAAACAAGGAAGCAAAGGGGAAGGACAAGAGACCTGAGGACCTGCCTGTCCGCCTGAAGCTGGCAGTGAGGCAGGAGAGACATGCAAACAGGTAACCTGCTGTCCCTTCCGGAGAGTGCTTAGCAGAGGTGAGAGCCCGTGCGCGCATGCACGTGCGCACACACACACACACACAGACATCATGCGAGTGTGCGCTGTAATGGAGCTGCCCTCAGTGGTTTCCCTGCACACTCCCACCCCCTTTTTGAGCTCCCAAAGAGGCTAACTTTTCAACCAAGTTGAGTGTCACAAAACACAAAATTACCTACCAGAGTGTGAACACTTAGACGGTCTTTAGAACCTGTGCATTCACCGTGTTGACCAACCACAGCCTCTGTCCCAGTTCCAAAACATTTCCATCCCCCCAAAATAAATTACTAAGCAGTTAATGATCTATTAATAATAACCTATTAAGCAGTGACTTCCTATCCGTCCCTCCCCCAGCTCCTGGCAAACACACATCTGCTTTCCGTCTCCACGGATTTACCTAGTCTGGGCATTTCACTTAAGTGGAGTCCTACACTGTGTGACCTTCACCATCTGGGTTCCTTCACCCAGTGTGCTTCTGAGTGTCATCCCTAGTGTGCTGTGTGTCTTCAGTTCTTGCCATTGGCTGAATAATATTCTGCTCTGCAGGTACTGCCTACAACGCTTCTGTGGACCCATTCATCTCTTGATGGACCCTGGTTCTTTGGCCATCTAGCCAAGAACACTGGAATGGTGCTTGCCTAGAGCCCTCTGGCCAGTCCACTGGCCTGTCTGGAGCTGCAGATAGGCACTTACCCACCATTTCTTGGGAGATGCGTGCAAACTGCTGCAGGAGAGGGTTGCAAAGCTGTCCTCCCTGCCCCTCCACCCTTCTCTCTCTCTCCTTCTGGGGTCCATAGCTTCTCAATTTACCAGAACTGTAGATTCCTGAAATTCATGACATTTTTGTTTGGATATCTGTTTTCAGTTCTTTAGGGTACATACCAAAGGGCGAATTGGGGCATAATCCAAGTTTACCTTTTTGAGGAACTGTCAAACTGTCTCACAGTACCACACCCTCTGGAAGACCTACAAAGTGCTGTTCCATGCTCCTCCATAAGTCACCAAAAGGCTTTGAAGAATGGAACCCTGGTTTACAAATACACCGAGCAGGTGTGAGTGCCTCGGTTGGTCCAAACTTGCACCAATGTAGCGAAGGTCATAAGTTCAATTCCCACACTAGCCAGTGAGCTGAGCGGAGTGGCCAGCATGAAAGACTGTGAGCGCTATTGTGGTCCACCATCTGACACAGTCTGGCCTTTTTGCACAAGCTTGTTAGTGGCCACAGGGGCACAGGGCAGGAGAGTGTTTTTATGGTTCCACATAAGAGAGAAAAATAGTCTAAGGTTCAACATCTACCAAAGGTTCAGGGAGACTAACTGGAATCAGATTCACTTTTAGACCTGGCTCCACCTGATTTGTGGGGTGTCTTGGGTAAGTTGTTTAACCCTGCCCCTGTGCCTCAGTTTCCTTATCTCCAAAGCTGCAATAACAATCTTCTTGCTGGTTTGGTTCTCACCAGCTTTTAGCACACACTGTTCAGTCTGGAATGTGAGCCTTCACATCCCAGCCTATATGGGAACTCAAAAAGGGGATGGGAGTGTCCCAGGAAAGCCTGGAGGCATGAGCACCACACTGGCTTCGGCAAAGTGCCCTTAACCTCTCTCCCCAGGTTGACTGAACTGGAATGGTGGCACGGTTGTCCAGAACGTTACACTGGCTGTTTTAAATTGTCCTATTTGCGTGGAATGAAGCTTGCTATGGTAACAAGGTCTGGTGGCTGGAATCCAGGGCCCCCAGTGGAAAAAAAATGCAAAGTCTGCTCTGGGAGAGAAAGAGGAGCTAGGAGGGACTTAGCAACGCTAAGGTTACTTCGGTTCTCCCCAGAAGGAGGAGGGGGTAAACTGAGGCAACGGCCTCCATACTACTTCTGTCCCCACAGGAAGAAAAGGGAAACCACACTGATGGCTTCCAATCTTTTCTCCTGATCTCCCTCCTTGGTCAAGGGTTAACCTAGCTAAGAAGCTTAGAACACGGCCGAGGATGCGCCCTGTATCCAGGCTGCACAGGCCGGGCCGGGGACCACAGGAAGGCTGTGCACCCTGGCCCAAGACAGGGAAGGACAGTGCTCCTTCCGTGGGTGGAGAGCTCAGGTCGAGCAGCTGGAGGGGTGGAGGTGAAAGCCGCACAGGCCACCAGCTTAGCTCCCTGCTGGGCATTTCCTGCCTGCAGTTTAAGGACTCGCAAAGCGAGAACTCCACTCCTGAGCTCGCGCGAGCCGCCCCCTCCCTGGGAGCCCCATCCCAGCTCCCCTCTGGGGGCCCCCTTTCCGAGAGCACCCCTCTTTTCGAACACCCACCGCCCCCTTAGCCCAGCACAGCTTCGGGCAGAAGTCCGCCGGGGCGGGGATGCCCCACCGCGACGAGGAGGGGACAGAGCTCTGAACACCGCGCGCGCGCCCCCCACCACCCCAGCCAGGGGCGCCGCCTCAGTCCACGCGCGGGCGCCGCCCCCCGCCCCCTCCCCCCAGGGGGTGTGTCCGCGAGGTAGGGGTCGCAGGAGACCGAGGGCGACCCAGGGTCCCGACCAGGCCCCACCCGAGCGGGCGGCGAATGGTAGGCTCCGCTTGAAGAGAGCCCGGCGCGCGGTGTCCTCTGCGCGCAGCGCAGCTCGCGGCGCCCGCCCGCCCGCCCGCCCGCCTGCCGGGGTCTCGGCGATCGCTGCTCCTCCTCCTCCTTCTCCTCCTCCTCTTTCTCCTCCTCCTCCTCCCCCAGCCGCCTCGCCACCGCCGCGGCTCAGGGCTGGAGGCGCCGCTGTCATTGCTGCGCGGAGGAGCCGGGCGCTGCTGGTGCCTGGGGCTCGGGGCGCAGGCTAACCGGGCCGCGGGGGACCCAACAGGTAGAGCCGGGGGTGCCCGGCCGCGCACCCCCCGCGCATCATGCAGCTCTTTGTCACCTCTCTCGCCCCCAGGCCAAAATCCTGAGCATGATGGAAGACAATAAGCAGCTCGCGCTCCGCATCGATGGGGCGGTCCAGTCGGCCAGCCAGGAGGTGACCAACCTGCGAGCCGAACTCACGGCCACCAACCGGAGACTGGCGGAACTGAGCGGCGGCGGCCCCGGCCCGGGCCCGGGAGCTGCGGCCAGCGCCTCGGCGGCGGCGGCGGCGGCGGCGGCAGTGGCGGAGAACATGGAGAACCACCAGCAGCCAGGCGCGCAAGGTAGGGATCGCCTGGCGCCCGGGGCGGAGGCGCGGCGAGCGAGCACGCTGGCCGGTGGTGGCGGGACCCGGCCTCGCGCCCGGGCGAGATCGCTTTGCTTTGTGGCTTGTAACCCTTTCCGCCCGGCGGTGGTCACTGCCGCTCCCAGGCTGCTGTCATGAGCGAAAACCTGGGCGCAGTGTCCATAGGGTCACACGGTCACACCGGCCCTCGACCGGCAAGAGCGAGGCGCAGCCGGCGGGACCCTTCCGACAGGGCAGCAGAAAGTGCCCTTTGGATGGCACACAGCCCCCAGCTCTGTGGCAAACTTTTCAGGCCCCGGCCCCAGCTGGGATGAATACCACAGCTCCCGAGGCGCTTCCTTTGGAATGCTTCCCGGCGCTGGGCTGTGCTGCCCTGCTCGAGTGGGCGACTGCATCGCTGTGCACTTTTCTCCACCCATGCCAGGTCCCCGGTCTCGTGCATCTGGACTTTATTTTCTCTCCGTTTGAGATCGCGCAGGCAGTGAGATTCATGGGCGAATGGTAAAGGCTGGCTCTGCAGGGAGTTTACATTTCCAGCAACTGTAGCCCAGGGAGCTCTTCCCCGGGAAAATGTAGACCTCAAAGTCGGAGTGACAGGCTCCCGAAGAAAGGACGCTGGCGTGGATGGTAGATTGCTGGCAGCCGGAGGAGCTCGTTTTGAAGCAACTCTGCAGTTTGGGTGTGGGGGCGGGGAGACAGCTGATGTGTGTTGACCTAAACAGAGTTGAGGCCGAGAAAACCTTGCAGGGGTTAAAGGTTTTGGAAGAGGCCTCCCTCAAAGGCACCTTTAGCTTTCTGTTACCTTGGAGAGTGAAAGAGGAAGCGGCACCCTTTTCAGGACTGTCCCCCCTCATTATTGTCTTTTGAGAAACAGTATCACTGGCTGTTGCTGTTATTTGAATTGTAAACTCAACTGCTGAAATCCAGAACCGGACAGGGGAGAAAAAATTCTCCAGTCCACGAGGGCCACTTGTAGAAATATGTCACTGGATGAAGTGGCTCCCAACGATTTTCTGGTTCTGTTATTTCAGCAGCTTCTCCTCCTAAGCCTTGAAGGAGTCTGTGTTTGTATGGGTGTCTTCACTCGGTCCCTGTCCCTCCTTACCTTCCTGGGAAGGTGTGCTTTTGCGATGCGGCAGGGGAAGCTTGAACATGAACCCTGTGGGGCGGAATTCCAAGCTGAGTCTTAACTTGGTGCCTCAGCATCTTGTCGGAAGTCCCAGGAATTGGGGAAGTAATTTGGTAGCAAAGTGGCCATGATGTCATGGTGGGAAGATCTGTGGTCCCGTGGTTCACTGTACCTCCTTGGCATCTGGTCATTCCTGTCACTTATCCCTTTTGATGTCGTTGTGTGTGACAGTACATTCTCCACTGGAACCCACTTGGGGGGGGGAACAGGCTCCCTGCAAGATAATACTTTACTTTTTATAAGCAGGGACTCTTCTAGCGTTAAAGGAATTGGTAAGAGCTGACATTTTGCTAAGGATCAAAAGCCATAGTAAGAGACACTGGACAAAGCTGGTTTATTTTCCTCTGTCTATCCTTTTTCTCAGCCCAAAGCAAAGTTAAGTAGCTTTTGAATCCTAGGGCTGCACACTGGGCATCCCAAGGAAGTCAGGGCAGGGCTAACTGTGCGCTCCACCTGTACACCGAGCTGCGAGCTATGGGTTGAACTGTTGCAGTGAAGCAACAGGGGGCTGGCTGCTCCTTTTTTCTCCTGCGAACACGCACAAGCCTGTGGAAATGGAGATGGCTTTTTGGCTCTCTCCATATCTTTAAAAACACGCAAACCTGGTAGCCTTCCTCTGCCCTTCGGAGCGTACCTGCCCACATCAGGGCCACCGGTGAGCAGGAGGAGGAAGGAGGGCATTGCCTGTCCCACTCTGCACCACTGGCATTTCAGAAAACCTTTACTAGGGCACTTGGTGATTTTATAATCAGCAAATATGATGGTGTAGGCTTTAGCTCAACTTGTGGACCACAAACCCACTTCCATAGATATGTATTTATTCTAATGTGTTGGTTGACAACAAGCCCCCCCCCATATAAGTTAGGCAGAGGGGAGACATCGTCTACTTATTTGTAGCACCAGGACCTAGGTCTGGTATGTTTTATAGTATTTAGCCTCTTGGGGGTGGGGGTTACAGTTCTGTTTTAGTTTTGTTTGTTTGTTTGTTTGTTTGTTTGTTTCAAATGGCTTCTGGCAGCGGTCTGTAGAAGAGAAACCCTCAGCCAGGTTGATCTGGTAGTGGCTTTTGCGATGGTGTTTATTTTCCTAAGGGGAAGCATGGAGTTCTCACAAGCAGATTTTAAAGTGAGCTTGTCTTCCTTAGGCTTCTCCAGGGAGGCCCACAGAAGCTCAGCTCTCCAGCCCTCTGACTATTCTTCAATTAGAGTTAGGCTTGTGTTTCCATTTTGTCCGAATTCATTCCTTTCCTTGCATCCAGACCTGAAGAGTATTTTAGTGCTATTGAGTTATCATTTTTCGAATCAAGGTTTTGCATGAAATGAGTATCTTTCAAAATGCAACTGGATAAGTCATCTTTTAACTAAAGGGCATTATGCACATATTAAATGCATGCTAATGTACCTTTAATAATATTAGCACAAATGCTTATGGGAAAGAATCACCTTTCACTCCCTAGTCACTCCCTAGTCAGAGGATTGTTAGATCAACTTTCAAAATTTTTGTTGTTGTTTACAGTTTGTTTTTTAAGTGAATTAAGCAAACTCAGCTGTCCATCACTGAATATTTTCCAATGTAACAACGGGTGTTGCCTTTTGATAAAGCCAACATGTGTTTCCCTAGAAGGGTTAACATGGTGCGTCATTTAAACAAAATATTCACTTGCTCGGTACCCTCTGTGAGCTGCGTGGTTGCTATGGAACGGAATCTAGAAAGTGAACTGCAAATCTGGGCTTCGGCACTTTGCAGGATCTTCTTTGGGGATCTGTGTTGAAAGAACACTTGGCAGCTGGCCCATCTTCTCTCTCCCTGCTGCAAGTGGTGGGATAATCCCTAATGAGGATGCTGGCATAGAGCGCCCGCCCGGGGCATCCCTACAGGGTGGCACATTTCACAGTTCCAGGGACTGCCTCTTGGGTTGGCGGGGTCACAACTTGCCTTTGACAGGTAGACAGAAGGAGGCTTGGAGAAAACCAGAGCCAAGCATTTGTTCCAGTATTCATTTTGTTGTTGGGAGCCAGAGAAGGGATTTGTTTAAAGTAACATTTCTCAGCTGTTTTCCTCCGAGTCACATCTCTGAGAAAGTGTGTTTAAGATGCTTGCTACTCTTTGAGGGGGAGCTATAGCTGTTGTTCCTCTGAAAATGTTTTATCTGACGAACAACTAATATTAGATTCAATTGGTTGCTTTGCTCCGTGTAAAATAAACAATTAAGCACCCTCCGACCTAATTCCAATAGGTGTTAAGTGTAAGTACCGTAAACCACGCGCCCCCAGTAGGACAGATGCCTACTGCTATTAGTTTATTGTTGCCATTGTTTTTTTAAGAAAATACTTGAATTTATAAGCTATGTAAGCGGGGGTGCTGAGAGCATTTTTTTTGTGTGTGTGCTGAGTATTTCCTGTCTTTTGCATTTGTGGACACAGGGAAAAAGACAGGGCTCCTTCTTTGTAAATTTCCCTAACTATGTGCAAGTTTTATTTTTTCTACCCAAACATTAAAATAGACTGTTACCTAGAGTCTGGCTGCTCTTATCTCCCATTACTACAACACTGGATACTCTGCCGGGAAGTTGAATTACCTTTGGAGTGAAGTGAATGTGTGAGTCGTCCGCACAGACGCCAGACACTGTTGCTTTGCAAAATAAGTTCTGTCTTCTGCCATCCCCTTCCCAATTTATTCTGCCTCCACTCTTGTTTTCCTGGGTAGACTTTTATCTTTTTTTGAAAGGGAGAAGTTCCAAGGGGCAGGAAGAGTAGAGAAAAATGTGGCAGGATCTCTGGGGCCCTCTGAGTTTGGGGCCCCTTGAGGGACCAGATGGATGAGGTCACACAGGTTTTGGTTTTCCAGCCAAGAATGACCATGTCTTTTCCTGGGTAGGCTGCCCTGAGCTGGGAATGCCAAGTTGCTCCTGAAAAGCACTGTGCACGGTCACAACGGGATTACTTACAGATCTGTACCGCATGGTTGAAATTAGTTATCGATTGGCTGTTATTTACTGTCTTTCCATTTGTCTTTGGAAAATGCCTTCAGAGAATCCCTAAGTCAAGTGTCTGATCCTTGTTAATGTCATGCTTCCAATATTTGCTTCATGACTTTCTGTGGTTTCCCAGAACTTCTTTGATGTTACCTGGAAGGCTCAGGCAATCCGACTTTTATAAGATGACTCTGGTCACATATCGTCCCAGGCAAGATATTTTTACATTCTTTCATTCTTTTCTCCCCAAGACCGCTGGCACTTTTTTAGGAGTCCTGTAGGGTTATAATTTGTGACTTCCTGGCTGCCACTGAGTTGGTAGCAGATGGGCTTGGCAGGTGGGGACTGCTCACCGGAGGTCCACCTGGCTACCCTGCAAGCCATATAGGGCCCAGAAGGCCGAAGTTAGGGTCTTGGCCACATTCATCACATATTGGAAGTGTGTGTGTGTGTGTGTGTGTGTGTGTGTGTGTGTGTGTGTGTGTTTGCATGTCTGTGTGTCCATCTGTCTAGACATTCATCACAGAATGAATGCAAATGTACAGTAGCCCATACAGTGTGGGCTGGAGATCAGAATAGGTAACCCATGGGATGGCAGGGGTGTCACCAACAGCAGGCATGGCAAAGCCCTAGTGCTCTGAAATGCAACAAAGTGGCTTCAGAGTCATTTATGACAAGACAAATTCCCTGAAGCCAGCACAGTGACCTTCCACAGTGGCAGATTGTACCTGGTGGGTGACTGATAGCAGCCAGGAATCCCGTAGTTCCATGCTCCCATCTTCAAGCTCCCAAGCAAGCCCATCACTCCTGCAGAGGAGCTGGCAGAAGTCCATGACAGGAACACCTTCTTCCTCTCCAAGAGGCTGGATCAGACCTGCACATTCTTGCCCCATTGCTGCAACCTGAAATCTTAAGTGCTGGCATCCAGATTGAGCTCCACGGGCATCCCTGCTTCCCCCTTGGAATCCTAAACTGCTGTAAACATGAAAGAAGCTGGACTTGGTTTTAATGAATCTGGCAAGAACAACTGTTGGAGCAGGTGGCTTCTGTGTGGTGGGAGGTCATTGATTCTAGATTTATTCTGGTGTCTTTGTGGACAGGGTTGAGCCAGACCTTTGGGTCAGGTTTCTGAAAGGCTCCTGACCTCTTCAGCCTTGGATGAATGGGGATCCTCACACTGGATCTGGTAACAAGCAGTCCTGCAAGGAAAGGGCCCCAAGGCCTCTGTCCTGTTCTGTGACATGCGTCCAGGCTGGAGGATGGAGAGGAGTTGGGCGAAGAGACCACCTTCTCAGCTGTCTGGCCCCTCCTAATAGAGCAAGTGCTGGACCTTTGTGGGATCTTCCATTTCAATATTGTCTCACTCTACAGATTGTTTGAAGTTCTACTAATCATTAAGAGCAAATCGCCCTTGAAAAGGAGTTGGACCTGAGCTAATATTTCCCCTCAGCTCTTGGTACTTCATTATGGCTCTCACTGTGTACCTCTTGGGTAGGTCACAGGCTGCTGGGTATCTGGTACCATCTTGAAGCACATACTTTATTCTTTTTGGTCAAGGTGAATTGTTCAAGATAGCAGCAAATGAGAGATACTTTCAATGCTTTTGTCAAACTTTTCCCTGAGTAATCACTAGTGATAGGGTTATCATATCAAGCATTATAGCAAGGGGTTGATAAACATTATTGAGTCCTGGACTCATGGAAGGGCAACTCCTATGCCCATTTTTCAAAAGAGAAGACTGAGTCTCAGAAGTTAAGTCCCTTGTCTGCAGTAATATGGTAGTGACCACGATGGTGAGAATAGCAGAGAACTCTGATACAGTGAGTACTCTGAGCCAGGTGCTGTACTAAGTGTTTCTCTATACTAATGCATTTCATGGGTACAGCCAGTGCTCATAGTGACTTAGCAGGCTGGTACCATTCTTGTGCCCATTTAACAGATGAGCAAATGGAGGCATGGAGGGAGATGACACCTTACTTGCCAAAGAGCCTATGGCCATAAAGTGACCATGCACTCACTCCTGCCACCTAACTGGGCCAGAAACTCAAGCCTGCCATGTCTCTTGCTCATGTGAACCCATGTATGCTTCCTTATCTGGTCCCCTAAGAAGCATCCTTGACTTGTTACATCAGGAAGGACAGGAAGCTATAGGCTGATCCCCACTCCTGGTACTGTTTCCTGAGACTGCTGATAGCTTCTGCAGCAGCATGGTAAAATCTGATGAGTGAGCAGGGGAATCCTCTCCCTGGGGCACAGGATCAGATGATCCACAGGAGGGTGGGTCCTGCTTGCATGGCTTGTAACCCAGGGCCTCTTGTCACCAATGGAAAGAATCCTTTTGGTCCTGGGCTTGGGGGCCTCTGTTTTCTGAACTTTAATGCCCCCCCAAGGAAGATTATAGGCACAGCTGGAATCTTGTAGCTCCCTTATTTTCCTCCAGGCCTTTCCCTTGTCCCACTCTTTCCACAGTGTCTCTCTCTCTCTCTCTCTCTCTCTCTCTCTCTCTCTCTCTCTCTCTCTCACCCTCTCACCTTAGGACTTTCCAGTAGCCCCAAGACCATGCCCAATAGAGGATCCCTGGGTTCCTCCTGTTATCCTTCTACTCCAGGGTCCCTCAGGCCCTCTACTGTTGGCACAGGTACTGGAAGGTTTTTTGTTGTGTGGAACTGTCTTGAGTACCATGGGATGTTCAGCAGCCTCCCTGGCCTCTACCCATTGGATGACAGTAGAACCCTCCACACTCCAGTTGTGATAACCAGAAATGTCTCCAGCAGTTGCCAAATGCCCTCTTGGAGCCAGAAGTATACGAATTGTGAACAATTTGGAGTACCATCACATCCAGGGACACCTTGGGTTGGTACTCCAAGAACAACAGCCCTGTAAGGGTAGGGAGCTTTGTCTGTTTCTTAGGACAGTGCCTGATACACACTGGGACTCAGCAAAGACTCACTGGATGAATGAATGGATGGACGAATGCTGAGTTACAGGGTGTGTGGAATTTAATCTACTTACACATTATATGTGGCTTCATGTGGATCACCAATATAATGATAGATGATTTTAATTGAGTGCTTACATATTATTCGTTAAGCACTGTTTCAAGTCATTTATCTAGAATGTCTCAATCCTTTAAGCCACCTTAGGAGGTAAATACTGTGCTCATCATTTTACAGATGAGAAAACTGAGGCACAGAAAGGTCCTGTGACTTGCTCAGAAGGACAGGTGGCAGAGCCAGGATGCCAACACAGGTCAATGAGACTCCAGGGACTGTCTGCTGTCTCCACCAGGATGCTGTGGAGCTTGGCTGAGTTCTCCCCATTTCTAACCAAGAACCCATTATTGTCCTAATGCTGGCATTGTGGCAGCTGTGATTGGGATTTGCATGTCAGGGGCTGACTTGTTCATCATCAATCCTCAGAGCTCTGCTATACAAAACCCACTTTGTCACTGCTGGAGGATCTGGAGCCAGGAGGGACTTGTACCTGGCCAGAGGCAAGAGGACAACTTGGCTCTGAACCGGGTTCACATGTGAGACTTTCACCTCCCTGCTGTCTGCTGCTTTAATGCACTGAAGAGTCTCAGAAATTTGACCTTTTTCCTTGCTGGGAAAAGGGACCAGTGGACCCCAGAGCTTCTTAGTGGAGAGTTGATTGGTTTTTTAGACAAAAGGATATTCCAGGGCCAGAACTAGGGAGCTGGAAACACTTGAGAGTCTGAGAGTCCAGGGACAACAGTGGGCAGCATTTGTTTTTGGTACTGGGGATTGAACTCATGACCTCACGCTTGCCAAGCAGGCGCTTGTGCTGCTGAGCTATATCCCCAACTCTACGGACAGCACTTGTGAATCTTTCCCAGTTTCTCCCTGACACCATGCAATGTGCTTCATTATTGTTACCTCAACTTACCTTCGTGTCACAAAGAGGTGAGTCTTGTTATCAGCTCCATCCCATGAGTTAAGAAATTGAGGTCTAGAAAGGTTCAATTGCTTTTCCAAGCTCCCCAGAGTGGCCAGATGATGAGTAGAACAGGAGATTGGAACATGGGTTCACCTGACCCTGGAGGCCACCCACTTCGTGGCAATGAGAATATCCAGCTGTCACAGCCAGGCAGCCCATAGACATGCCTGGGGGATGAGCTGCCTGCCTTTGCACGCCGGGCCTTCCCCACCTCTTCTTTTCCTCTCTCTGTCTCCGTCTCCTTTGAGAGACTGGACACATGGGTCCAGAGGCCACAGATTTAATAAGATGTAGACTAAGTTATCTTGGAGTTCACTGTGTACAAGGTGCAGATGACTTGGAAACATAATTATTCTTATGATAAAGGTCTAGACGAAGGAATAGGAACACAGACAAGGAAATGGCAAATCTAGGAGCCTTCACTGATGTGTATGACAGTGATACTGTGTAATAAAGCATATTAATTTCACCTCTAGAGCTTAACATTAGCCACAGTAGATTATTAACTCATAGAACTTTTTGGCTAGATTAAGAAAAGATACTGCAGAGAAAAAGGGGATGGTTTGGACCCTGACTGGCCTCCAGAAGATGGAGATGTTAAAGGGCTGTTCCCCAAGCAGCAGTTTTCAGGGGTGGAACTTTTGGAAGGTGATTAGATCACAAGGGCTCTGGCTTCTTTGGTGGATTAATCCAGTGATTGAGTCATAACTGAATGACTTTATCGGAAGGTGATGCAAACTGAGGAGGTGGGGTCTAGGTGAAGGGAGTAGATCGTGGGACTGTGTCCTTGGGTACTGTATCTTTTCACCACCCCCTTCTTGGTCTCTTCTACCCTCTCCTTCTTGTCTGCCACCAGAGGAGCAGCTTTTCTCTAGCACATGTTTCCCACCATGATGTGGAAACAGAGTCAAGCAACAGAGTCAAGCAACCATGGACTGATAGCTCTGAAACTGTGAGCCAAGAGTCAACTTTTGCTTGTTTAAGTCATTATTCTCAAATCACTGTCTGGGACTACCAGCACCTCTTTCTCCTTCTTGTTCTTCTTCTTGTCCATCTTTGTCTTCATCTTCATCTTCTTCTTCTTTGACTGGGCCCTTCTTACCCAGGGAAGGAAGGAAGGGAAGCCCTGTGGATGACACAGGGCTTAGATCTGGAATAACAGCCTTTGAAAACAATTTCTCTCAAGAGAACACAAGCTGTGGGTTGCAGAGCACACGGACCTGCAATATAAGTTTCCCCCTTATATTATCCTCATAGCCAAGCCTTGGTTTGCTTGTCAGCTGCAACAAACAAATTCATTCATTTTCCTTGATTAACTTGAACTTTTTTTAAACCATTGAACATGGCGTATTTCTTTAATTGAGTGAGTGGAACTTAAAATGCAGTGGGAGTTAAGCCACTTTTTAAAATAAAAAATTCTCTTTCTCTTTTTCTTTTTTTCCATTCTTGCTATTTGAAATTCTGCCTTCCCTCTCTGGTTCTGGATGGCAGTGAAATGAGACTTTGCAATCTGACACTGACCCTCCGCCTGGGTGGGGGTGGGAGGCGGTCATGGGTCCAGAGTGTGATAAATGAGACCTACAGAGGACAGACCTAGGATTATGTGTGTATCGATTTTCTTAATTAATGTGTTCATCAAGTGGATTGCTTTTCCTATTCCTACAAGGTTTTACTATGTGAAAGCAAGAAAAAAAATGGAAATATTTGACATATCTTTAGGTTTGGGAGTTAACAGAAAGGCAAGGCCTGCCTGCCTTTCCTGGAGACTGTCAGCCCCTCCTGGTGGCCGTCTTCGCATTGCTCCTTTCGCAGTTTGAGCTAGTACCAGGCTTATTTAAGTCTTAAGAATAGATCATGATTCCACGGTCACCTTCCAGTGTAGAAGTTGCCACCTTCAGTGGCAACTACTAAACCCTCCCCTCAACCACCTATTGAACTCAGCCAGCCAACACATGGGAATGGGGGGGTTCCCACCTCTGCAGTGGGCTCAGGGCTAAGGAGGCATCTCCACTTTTCCTTTGTTCACAGCAGGACAGCAGAGTAGCTCCCTCTTCTCCCCACCAGGCACCCCCAGGGGCCCTGCAGCTGCCCCAGCAGTACATTTCTGGGCCAAGGAAACAGAGATGCAGAGATTGAAGCTACCTTGTCTGAGATTGTTGAGCTTCCTACCGAACCAAATCCTCCTCCCTGTCTGCCACCAAGGCCAGGCCCAGCTGCACGCCGAGGGTGGAGGGCAGGAGGACACCCCATAGCCATGGTGGGGCGAAGTCCCACCTTGCCCTGGCTGCTCCCTCTTGGCCACAGGCCACTGTATCTGTACAAGTTGGCTGGCACATCCAGACTGTGCCCATCCTCTGAGCCCCATGTCCAATTTGAGGTTATGGAAAAGGGGTTCCTTGCTCCAAAATGAGTCCTGTTTTTCTGCCCTGTTTTTCCTTCATTTCAGTGGACTCTTAAAATACCCTCACTTCATTTCCCAGGACCTGTCTTCTTATTACCTCAGATCAAAATCCATGAGCATTGGGAACACAGGCAGGGTGCCTGGAGGAACCTCTGTATTTCTGTGATTCAGTTCTGGCCGTGAGTCCCCTGTGGAGAAGAACCTTCTGTGCCCCTCTGGGCCACAGTTTGGGGGTCTGGAATGTGGAAAGAGCCCTGGGCTCAGCCTAGGAAGATGAGCTGTGTGTCTTCCATGTGGGAGGTCAATGTGGCTATCAAGGTAAATCCATACCTTATTTCTCTCTCCCTTCAGGGAGACTCCACTTAACCTTGAGAGTCTTTGGACTAAGAGGCCCCCTGGCCCCCAGTGTCAGGTTTGGGTGCTTAGGTTCACACTCTCATTTCTGCTGCGGCTGCAAGTGCCTGGGCAGCAGGTAGATCTCCTGCTGCCCCAGGTTCACATGCACAGCCCCGTCTCCCGTCAGTGGAATTCCATCCACATGCCAAAGACCAAGAGTGTGGCAGCAAACTTGGGAAGATCAGAATGGGGCCATTTGCTGTGCCTCATAGAGGGATGGAGGAGAGGGTCTGCTGGCCACCTTGGCAGAGGTCTGGTCAGTGGACTCTAGGGCTACAGAGACAACACTGGAGGTCTCATTGCTGTGATCAGGAGCACAGCTCCAAAGGGTTACCAGAAAAATAGAAATAATATACATTTCACCCGGCACTGGCATAGGCTGAAGCAGCAGGATCATAAGTTCAAGCAGAGCCTAGACAACTTATGCTTTAGCAAGACCTGGTCTCAAAATAAGAAGTTAACAAAAAGAGCTGGAAAGACCCTGGATCCGATCCCCAATACTGCCAAAAATAAATAAATAAAGAATAAGTAAATAAAGATCTATTTATAGTGAGTTCTAGAAATACAGAAAGTGTTTTTAAGGAGCTAAATGTTCTGGTGCTCTGACTTCTAGATGCATATTAGCATTAAATGCTTAAGATTCCCACCGCTACACTGCTAATAGCAGTTGTGTTTATACCAATAGATGAAAGCATCAGTTGCCAAAGTACTTCCTGATTTGGTCGGGAGTTCGCTTTTGTGTTTTGTTTTTGTGGCTTGAATGGTGGAGCCAGTGGCAGAGTTGGCAAACTGTCCCTACATCGGGCTGGGTGGTAAACCCTGTAAGTGCTGGGGGCGATGGGAGACCTGGCACAGCTGCTCAGGTCTCCCGTGGTGGTGCAAGAACCGCCAGGCACTGTGGGTGAGTGGCCGGATGTGGTTATGGTCCCACAGAACTGGTGGCCAGACTCAGAGCTTATAGTGCATTTGCCTTCTGACCCAGCATGGCACAGAGAAGGAACAGATTGATTAAGCCACATGCATTTGATGTGAACGTGCTCTGTAAATGGAGCAGAAACACACAGGTGATGACGGAGGGTGAGGCGGCTCCTGGGTTATTTGCTGGCTGCTCGGTAGTTTGGGTTGAAGTCACTGTGTTCCATCTTCACCGCTGGCTCACAAGGACTGGAGAGGCACAAACAGAGTCACTAGTTGTGGGAATCAACGTGAGCCTCCATTTGCTTGTTTATGGAATGAGGAGGTCACTTTAAGGTGTCTTCAAGATCACACAGCAGACCCACGTGAGTTTAGGGAATCGAGAGGGACCCCACTGAGGTCCTGACCCTGTGGCTTGGGCCTGGGGGGAATCCGCACCTTCTCGTTTCCTCCTCTGCAGCAGGAGGCTGAGGAGACCAGCGTGGGTTTAATGCAGGGCACCTCGCCCTGGGTGCTCTTGACATGCTGGCCAGGTAGTGCTTTGCTGTGGGCATTGTCCAGCACCTTATAGGACACTGAGCAGCAGCCATATCTTTACTCCCTAGATGCCAGTAGCAACCCCTTCCTGTGACAGCCAAAAAGCTCTTCTGATGTTGCCAAATGTCCCCTGGAGACCAAGCACCCCTGGCTTGGGGACTCATGGTTTAATGGAATAACATACAGCATGCCTGGCGCAGTTTGGCCAAGTTTTCAATTCATCCCATAGCACTCTTTGTTATTAACAGTGCTCTGAATTATTGAGCTATGAATTCTCTGCCTTTCGAGTGTGCTTCTCTTTACTTCTGACACCCAAAGGCAGGGTGGGTTGTTTCTGTATCAGAATGCAGGTTTTGTCATGATGTTGCCATGCAACCTGGTGGCCTTGGTCCTGGGAGGGGCTGAGCGTGCCTCCCTTGGAATGTACCCGAACCCTGGCCTCAAGTTTGAGGACCATAACCATCCACCGACAGTTCCTATGAGAAACCACCCGAAGTCTCCAGTACACGCCAGTGGGAAAAGTGCAACTCATGGGGGCCATCAGACTGCGGAAGAATGTATCCAGGGGAGACAGACTGTGAGATCTTGGGTCACAAGCCAGTCCCCACAAAATGATCACCTCCCTGGTGAGCAAGGGCTCACTTGGAACATTAGCTGGGGGTTCGGCTTCCCACGGTTACGGCTACCCGGAAACCAAAGCAGCCTTCCAGACCATCACTTTACATCTGCATTTAATGTTTATACCACCCATCCTCGCAGTAGGACAGTGGTTCCCAGTTTTGAGAGAGACGGGCGGAGGGGGAGGGAATAACAGAGAATCCTGTCCCTGGCATAGGAGTAGTTGTATTTTTTCAATCAGCATGAGAAAATACAGAAATGCAAAAGATTACGATGTGTTCAGAAGCACTGTCAAATGGATATTGCTTCTGTATCCACATACATTTGAAACACATAGTGGTGTATGCATACAAGAAAAATGATTCTTTCCGGCCACAGGAGCATCTGGAGATGTGTAGGCTTCGACTTCCTGTCGCAGAGTGTGGCCCGCGGGTTGGACGCTGCTGCTGTGGAAGGAGTGTGGGGTGCGGGTGCAGCCCCTTTCCGTTTGCTCAGTGAAGGCAGCTGCGGCTGGGCACTTGATGCATGCTTGGAAGCCGTGGCTTACGGCTCCAGGACTCGGAAGCTTCTCCTGATTTTAGGGGATTCCTCAGTTCTTTGAACTCATCTCTGCCTCACTGTGACATAATCAGATTTAGTCTGTGATCTGGGTCCTTGATTTTAAGAAAACTCTTCAAAAATCTCCACAGAGTGGCTTGCCCGCATCGAATACTGGAAGACACTGGTTATATTCAGAATAAGGGAACTGGCCTCCAACTTGATTTCGGGCACTCAGATTTGATTGGCCGACTGCCATCCCTAACTAGCGTCATCCGGTCGGTCCCGTCTCCAGCTCTGCCCTAAAATCCCTCAAGCATGTGATCCATCATATCATTTTCTCATTTATGCCAGCGCTGGATAATGGCCTAGTCTCTCCAGCAGCGTTCAGATTTATTAGAGAAGATGGCATTTACAAAACCATTTTCCTCTTCCACCACACATCTGAAGCTGGTGGGCACTTTCTTACGATAAGCCTCGCTTTTAACAGTGAATGGTTTATTACCTGCAATTAAAATCACCTGGAAGAGCTTAGTAAATGGTTTTCATTTTTCTTCTTTTGTGTTAGGATAATCTACAGCTGGTGGGTTTCCCAGCACTTTAGAGGGAGCATCTGAGAGGCAGGGAGCAAACCTTGCAGGGGATGACTGCCCAGGAGGACGTGGTCACCCTGAGGCATGACATAGCCTGGACAGCCATCTGCCAGGCACGTTAGCAACACAACTCCTGCACTGGGCTGAAGCATTTGCAGGGAAATATGTGCAAAATCAAATATGATCTGCTCTGGAGGAATCTCCCCTTCGTTGTGTTTTGCATACGAGATTGGCCATCAGACAAAATGAAAAGTTTAGTGGCCACAGTGTGCCTGCTCATTTGTGGATGTCCTGGAGAAATGTTAGAGAAAGAGAGAGAGAGAGAGAGAGAGAGAGAGAGAGAGAGAGAGAGAGATTGCTAGGAAAGGGCTTCACTGAATCCTGGGGTGAGGACAGCTCTGAACAAACTAACATGCAGAATCAGAAGTCAACACTTGAATCCTAGGACAGAAAGCTCTGGAGCCCACCACCTGGGTGGGTGTCCTGTCTTTTAACCTTCTTAGCTGGTGAAGTAGGCACACTGCTTTCCTAGAATGGACCTCAGTTTGTCCATAAGGGTAGTGCCAGTCTGACTCCTAGGGCTGCTGAGAGATTGAGTTAAGAGGGTATATGAGGTGCTGGGCACTTGCCAAGTACCCTATAAATGTCACTACAGTGTTCCTAACTGACCAACAGGGAGGAAGAGAACTGAAGTCATTCCTTCTTTTATTCATTCAGTTAACACTCGCGAAGTGTGTTCTGATTAACAAGGCACCATGGCGGGTGCTGGGGACACAAAGGGTGCTGGCCACTGGCTGGAAGCCAGAGGGAGGAGGGCAGCGTGGTGAGGACACCAGCTGGGAATTGGGGGACCAAGATCCCCACCCGGGCTCTGCCCCTGAGAGACTGAAGAGGAGCAAAGGGAAGGTCTGGCTTTCACAGTGGCTTGTGATGCCACTGGTGCGACCAGGTTATGGGGTGAGCTGTCCCTCTGCACCCTCTAGCCTGCGGAGGCCTCCCAGTCTTCAGCCAAGGAGCTGGGACACGGAGTCAGTGACAGTGAGCATGCTGAGGAAGAGCCCTCTAACATCTCCTCTATTTCTGGATTTTTACAGCTTCTGGTCATTAAATGGTAGCACCGAATCATGGCCATTAATGGTAGCACTAAATCAGTGTGTCCCAATTTAAGGAATGTTGTCAGGGGGACGGGAGTTTAAGTGGGGGTTACTGTCCTCCCTGGCTTAAGTGGAGACAATACAAGGTCATGAGCCCCGCCAGAGGCAGGCACAAGAGAGGGACTTGACCACTGGGGTGATGAAGACCAGGTGACACAGACAGAGAACTCGCGTGCATTACAGAACCAGGGTGTGAACACCTTTTACTGAGGTGGGGACACGGGAGACCTGTTCACACAGTCTTTACTTTACTACTGGCCAAACCAAGACCTTGAAGCACAGGTGAGCAGCTGAGGCCGCAGGGCATTTGCAGTCCAGCCCGAGCTATAGTAGCACTGCTGGGCTCCTAGCCCTGCTCATGCCCCCTCGAACCCCACTTCCCTACATGGGGTCCACAGGAATTCACAGGTCCGTGCTACGTAGACACACCCCTGCGGGTCCTCAAGGGACTTACATTCTTAATCAGACACGGTGGGAACAGAAGCGCCCTCTCATCTGGGGTTGATGCTTTGGTTTGGTTTTCTAGGAAGCAAAGGAGCAAATGATTTAGGTGCAGGACAATAAAAAAAAGCACAAGCCAGATGCCCAAATTAAAACACTAAATTTTCCTGGAGTTTATGTGCTCTGCACAATGTAAATAAAGGGGGGGCTGGGTCTCTCTGCCTGTAGATCAGCCGGGCCTCAGCCTCAGCCTCTCTCCCCTGGCTTGTTTAGGTGTCTTGGCCCCTCCCCCGCACGGCTTGGCATTTCTCAGATCCGAGGGGGAGGGTTCCATTTGTCATCCTGAAGGTTCTCCCTAGGGTTTCCTGGAGTTGCGCTCTGCATGAAATATGAAGCGTGGGGACAGAACCAGGACATTTCAGCACAGGCCGGGCCGCTGGGGACAGCTGCTTCTCTGGCCTCCTCGCCTCATTTGCATTTATTTTGCTTCCAACCATTTGTGATATAGTGGTGGGTGTCCATCAAATAGCTATTAGCTCTTCAGCTGGCTCCATAGGGGCTGTCTGGCCACCTCTTCCAAGTCCAGGGCATAATGTGGTCTATACCTTTGATCACTCAGTGGACATCACGGGGCACATGGAAATGTGATTTCCCTCTTTGTGTCTGTTTAGTGTCTCAAGGGGCCTTCACGTTGGTAGCCTTGGTTGGAGGACTCGGTTCCTCTAACTGGACTCTGTACCTGTGTTCAGGCACCAGCTCCTCCACATCCCGTCACGCCATCGTGGTGGATCAGTGTACATCGCCAGTACAGATGTTTTCCTCTCCGGGAAGCACAGCTGGGACACAGCCCACACCTGAGCTGCGTTCACACCTGGGAATCCGCGTGCCAAGTGTGTGGCGCATGTATTCGGAGGGTACAGTACATTCAGCTGTGCGTATTCGAGCGTGTGTTAAGGTGCGCCACAGAGGACCCCTAGCAGCAAAGTGTGACTTGTCTTGGGAGTGGTGACAAACCCACTGAAGGAGGCACTTGTTGGAATCCTGGTTTTCTTTCCTTTCTTTTTCTTTTTTTTTTTCTGAATAAAAACCCCAGAGTGTAAGAAGCCTTAATGTCCTCGTTTATTTTGTGGTTTGATCCATGGGGTTTCTTTCCCATTTGACGGCAGCACAAGGGTCTACCCCAGTGCCCACTGCTCGCTGAACTCACCTTAAACCCACCCAAGCCCAGTCTTCTCAGCTCATGCATCACCCTCCCCAGGAGAGGGAACCCCCGGACTCGCTCTGTGCACTTCCAGATCCCTTTTTTCCTCCATTATTCATGGCTGGTCCACTGATATTTCAGGCTCTCATCATTAAGCAAGGAAAGGCCCTGGGCATGGAGAGGTGGCCACGGAGACCAGGGCTTGTGTCTCTCTGGTCGGCCAGTTGCATTCACTTTGCATCCTCTGATTTTGTAAGATGTGTCCCATGTCCATGCAAACACTGGTGTGTCACCCCAGAGTGTCCTAGTGACAAGAGTGAGGGTGCAGTGCGACACAGGAAGCCCAGGGCTCTGGATTCTTCTGCTGCCTGCTGGTCGCAGGCTGTGACCGGTGCTCTCCTCTTCAAGTCTCCATTTTCCATTGGGAAAACACGGAGAGGGCGTAGGCGGACTCTCCCTTCATCCCACGGGTATGGCTTGGACGCTGCTCTGGGCCAGTCCCCATGTTGGTCCTGTGGATTTCCTGAAGCCACCAGGGCAGGGGGCTGGTGACAGTGATGTGGACACTCACATCCCTGGCACTTAGTGCTGAGGAGGGACAGGGTATCTATTTCTGAATTCAGTACTCACATGGTTTTATTTTCACCCTGATTTCGACAAGCGAGGAGGCAACTGGGGTGCGAGCGTGGCTGCGTCACCATTCGTGGTCGCACTGTGGTTAAGTTGGCATTGAACTCCAGACTGCGGACTGAAAAGCCTGCACGTACTACTGTCTTGCAGGAGGGCGTGTGATGACTGTCCCCTGTGAGGAGTCCATGTGGGTCATATGAGCGGGGCATGTGACAGTGTGCACAGGGAGTATTTGCAAAGCAAGGGGCTCGGTGACCGTCCCCAAAGGAAGCTCAGCTTGAGTAGTGTCTGGAAGGGCAGTGGATCTATCCTAGGTTCAAAAAGGGTAGGAGAGGATTGGGGATTTAGCTCAGCAGCATAAGCACCAGCCTGGCAAGTGCAAGGTCATGAGTTCGATCCCTGGTACCAAAAAAAAAAAAAAAAAAAAGGAAAAGAAAGGGTAGGAGAATCTTCGGACAGGATGTAGTGTGCTGTCTAGACCTGCAGCTGCACCTGCAGGAATGGTTTATTGGGAGGAGAGAGGGAGAGAGGGAGAGAGGCAGACACAGGCACAGAGAGAGGGGAGACTGACTTACACAGCGCTGGTAAATCAAGACGAGGAATCCGATTTTTCTCCCTTGCAGAATGACAGGCATTGAATCATTCTTTTTTAATTGTGGTTAAGTACACATAACACAAATTTTACCACTTAAGCCACCTTACAGTGTGTAACTGAGTGGTGTAATCATCACCACTCTCCAGTTCTAGAACTTTTTAATCACCCCACATGGAAATCCTATAAACATGAAGCAGTTGCTTCCCTTTCTTCCTCCCCCCAGCTCCTGGCAACCACTGATCTGCTTTCTGTATCTATGGATTTGCCTATCCTGGACGTTTCATACAAATGTCATCACACAGCTGATGAACTTTGGTGATTGTCTTCTTTGTGTGATATTTCCTGGTGTCACCGTGCCGTGGCATGGGCCTTGTTCCTTTTTATGGGTGAGTAATATTCCACCGTGGGGCCAAACCACATTGTACTCACCCCATTTATCTGTTGATGAACAGGTGGGTTGCTTCTGCTATTATGAACAGTGCACTGCAGAACCTTTTTAAGCTCATTTTTAGCCTCGCTTTAGCTTCTCAGGTCAATCTTCTGTCACCTTGACCTTGCCAGCGGTGTACTCATCTATCTGTACAGTGGGGAGCTCTCTGCAAGTACAAGTAGGTTCATGTATGTGTGTAAATACTGCCCAAGTGGTCATCCGCTTTCTCCCTAAATTGTAACAGTAAAGATAACTGAAATTCTTTCAAGCTCCAAAAACTCTGTTTAGAAGTAAAACCAATTTTCTCGGGTATAAAGTGGGGCTGAGAAGAGGCCCTCCTTCTGAGAGCTGTTGAAGGTACTGAGCTCAGTAATTCAGGGCAATGTGGAGAGCAGTACTCAGCACACGGGCAGCACCCACTGGGTGTTGGCCATGATCACAGTGGAAGTGACCAGCATGGTTCACCCCATTTCACCCCGTGTTTCCTGGCAGTGGCTCCAGGATTGAGAGTCCCCAGTCGGTCCTCTTGGGAATCCGGATGGATGGACTCCAGGCATGGGTCACCCCCAGGAGCTTGCCACAGTGTAATTGGAAATCTTTCCTCTATTTTCCTGAAAATACTGAGTCCCACTTTGGGCACTAAGTGTGAATCCTACCTAAGGCACTTAGCATCTAGCACTGAAATAACTAAAAAGAGCAGGTGACTGTAATGAGTAACCTGGCATTGAGTCCCCTCTGCTGCTCACTCTGTGCCTGCCCTGGGTACATTAGTTAACCTCTCTGGACCTCAGTTTCCCCCTAGCGCAATGCAGGACTCACAGGAAGCACATACACTGAAACAGCACTGTACAGTGGAGTCCTGCTTACTTTGAGGTTCAAAAGAGATGGCGAACAACGAAGTAGTTCTGGTAAGGTGCCGGCTCCCTAAAAGGCACTCACTTGAGTTTATTATTATTTCTTTGTAGGGGAAAGAAATGCGTGTCTAGATTACATAATACAAGTCGGAAGAATAATTTCTAAGAGAAATTTTTACATCCTTTAGGAGATCAAAGATGAGAGAATATTTTGGGCTGAAATGGGCTATGGCAATTTCATTTGAAACCTTGTGAAGAAATCATAATACCAGCGCTGGCTTTTAGTGCTTGCCATGTCCTGGGAATTGTGCTAAGCACCTGTCACTCTTGTTTTATTTGCCTGCCTATCCACAGACTGGGGTGCATTATGTTTTAAACCTCCCCAGCAGCCCTATTAGGTACTGCTAGAATGTGTTCGATCTCTAGGGCTTGGACGAGAGCAAAGCCTTGCTGGATGTCACCGTGTTATTCAGCTTTGCAGTACTACAATGAAAGACCTAAAGCAACAATTTAAAGGACAGGTTGATTTGGGCTGTCAATTTCAAAGTTTCTGTCCATGGTTGCCAGGCCTTGCTGCTTTGGGTCTATGACAGCAGTGTATCAGGAGGAGGCCAGAAAACAGAGAGAGAGGGGAGAGGGAGAGAGAGGGAGAGAGAGAGAGAGAGAGGAAGAGAGAGAGAGAGAGAAAGTAGATGGCCCAGGTCATAGTATCCCCTTCCAGGCCACGCCCCCATGACCTAACTTCCTTCCATTAAGCTCCTCCTCTTAAAGGGCTTGCTACTTCCCTATAATACCACACATTGACGACCAAGCTTTTAGCATATAGGCCTTTAGGGCATGTAAGATCCAAACCATAAAAGTCAACTAGTGTAAGTGGTGAAGAAAGGAACTGAACTTGAGTTTGGCTACTCCTAGAGAACTTGCTGGAAGGTTACTTGGAAGTATACCTCAGTCCCAGATGGATAATCCATTCAGACAGGAAGCTGTGATAGTGTTAGGAATCCAGCCAGCAATTCCCTTTCTGGGGGCATTTCAGTTGAAAGTAAGTTCTCATTCTGAGTCTTACGTAGCACAAATGAAAAAGAAACTGTCTAGGAAGGGTGCAGGGGAGCAGAGGCCAGCTGCAGTACTACAGCAGGCAAGAGGCTTTCCAATGGCAATCAAGGGTTCAAGTCTCACCTTGCCACTTACTAGCTGTGTGTGTGACCTTGACCAAAGTCTCCGCTTTCTTGCAGCCTTGCCATCTTTAACACAATTGCACCAGCTTGAACTATCAGGGGCACCTGCTGGACTGTCCCATCAGGCATCTTGTACCAGTGGTGGCACAAACGGATCTAATCACTTTTATTGGTGTTTTTACTAATAAAATTAACTACAATCCTCCCAGTGGGACAGTCACACATGTTACCACTGGCAGTTCAAGCCACCCAGCAGCAGGACATGCAAATTAGCCCCATCCTGAGCATGTTAAAGTGGAAATCAACAAGTGCCAGCATTTTAGGGTCATGGTAAGCGGCCTAGGAGAAGATGCTGTGGAAATCCTTTGGCAGGGCTCCTTGGGCACACCAAGCCTCAGTGAAAATCTCTTTGTCATTGTCACCAATGTGTCAGGTCGCCAGCATCAGCAGCCTTCATTATGTCTGCTTGTTCTGGGACTGGAGCCACCAGGCCAGGTCAGCTTCTCAGAGTAGGAACTTTCTCGCTGGCCTTAAGGACCACAGGGCAGCTCCCAGGGGGGCATTGCCAGGGGAGCTGCTGAGTGCAAAGACAATCGTTGGAGGTAGAAGCTGAATCCTTTGTGTGCCAGACCTCTGCCACTGGACCAGGGCCACCTAAGTCATCTGTCATCTGCTAATGGCACTAATCAATGGCCAGAGGGTGGTAAGAGGGGGAGGGGTTTATAGCCTGCAGCAGCCAGAGCCAGACCAAGCTTTTCCGGATGGCGGTGCTGCAGATGCATGTTATGTATTCATTGTTTTAGGAGTGAATGTTGTATCTCACAAGTCGGTCTCTGTGGCTTCTAAATGCAAGGAATGCATATGTTTAACCCAGACCCGGATTTGAGAAGGGACTATTGCTTTGCCCTACCCCTGGGGCCCAGGCTGTGACATCTGCTCCTCACACCTGCTGTGGCACAGCGTGTACCCCAAGACTGGCTGCAGCATGGTCCCTCCCCAGGCTTGCTTTCTGCTGGCCTCTGCCTCGCCCATGACTCTGCTGTAACCTGAGAAAGCAGAAAAAAGCTGCATACCTGGAGGAACCTTATAAAGCCAGCCCTTCCTTCTGGGGCAGGGCACAACTGTGGGAGCAGAGTGACCCCCCGCTTGTGGGGCCCTCCTTGTAGACAATCAGCTACTACATCAGCACCTCCCCACCCACCTACCCAGCCAGCATTGGTTAAAGGACCCATTTTCAAAGGGAAATGCACAGATGCATTTTCTCCTTTGCCTTTTGAGCCTCTTAAAGTTAGTCGTGCTTCTGACCCTGGTAACCCAGCAGGTATTTAATAAATGTCAGTGATCAAAAGCCGCTGACAGAACCCCTCAAGACTCTATCTCAGAAAAGACCATCCGGATCCATTTGGATCAGAAAAAGTGGGTTTGCTTAATATGAGGCTTCCGCAGATCAGGGGGAACCAGGCAACTGACAGTGATGAATGGTATTATGTTTAATAAAATAAGGTACCTTTTTGATTTCCAGCTTTTTGGCAAAGTATTAATTAATACCTGTCACATTCTTCACTTCACCTCTAGGCCTTACCTGAAATGCAATTCAATCATGCGTTCATCTGCAGTCACTCTTGGGGTTCTGAGAGGCGCAGCGTGGGGTGGGTGTGTGTGTGGATATCGCAGCAGGCGGTCACCCACACGCCACAGGCCAGGTGCTCGCGCCATTGAGAGACTCAGTAAAGACGAGATGCGAGATGCATGGGGCTGCTCCCGGCAGCCTTGAAGGAGTAGGAGTACACGGTCAGTGGACAGTCAGAGTGTAATGAGGCAAATACACGAACCGGGGATACAATCATTTATCATCGTCAGGTACCGCACACACCCATGTATGGCCTAGGTGTGCCCACACCAGAATCACCACGCAGGCTCTGATTTTACCACGGCTGCCATGTCCTTAGGTGAGAAGGGCTTTTCAGCATTAGGGTCTTATGGGACCCTACAGTCCATCGCTGACCAAAATATCTTTATGTGATCCAGGGGCTGTGTTCATTCCGATTCATCCTCTTAAGGAAGTGTAAAATTGCTGTGCTGTACTATACATCCTTGGACAATTACTTCATTGTTTTTTACAATTTTTTATTTTTTTTAGTACTAGGAATTGAAGCCACAGCCTTCACACGAGCCGCATCCCCAGTCTTTTTAAATTATTTATTTGAAGAATGGGTCTTACTAAATTGCTTAGGCTAGACTCAAACTTGCAAGCCTCCTGCCTCAGCCTCCCAGAGTGCTGGAATTACAGAGGGGTGGCACGGCTTCCAGCTTACCTAACGTCTTTGGATGTTAATGTTGTCCATTTTTAAATTATTATTATTATTTACATGGAAAAAGAAAGATGTGAAGGTTCTATAAAATCTCCATGGACCAGGCCTAACCCAAACAATGCAGGGGCGCATGAAGAGAGTTCATCCATGTGTTAAACACACATTTACGGAGGCCTTGCATATGGCCAGTCATGGCTGGGCATGGCCTGGTCCCTCTGCAAAGAGGGATTGTACCTAGTGGATTACAGCTTTGGGGCAGCCTCCCACCGTCACCTTATTACTGAAGGTGGCTTCTGACCCCTTCTCTCCTTCCTGAGCCCACCCCATCTGGCCAGACATTACCCCGAACCTCACCTGAACAAACAGGAACAACACTGTGTTTCTGATGAGGTGATGTCTGGTTTCTTAAATGAAATCTTGCAGGTCAATTGCTAGTCTGTGTGAGAAACCAGAACGCAGACATCATCCGCATTTTAAAGGGAACTTCGGGTCCCCTGGAGGGTGTCCCCACCCCAGCTAGTGATCAGGGAAGAAACTGGAAGTGCTACTCAGGGTGTGAGGAGCCGGGCTGTACTGTGCATCCTACCCTCTCCCGTCCGGCGGGTTTTCTGTGTGGACTGAATTACCTTCAGCCTATGCAGGTAGCTCAGAAGGTAAAACCATTACCATGACCAACAGGGCAAGGTGGCAAGGGCCTGAGCCTGCACGACGTTCTAGATTTATCCCTGGTTAACAGAGCAGCCCCTCGCCTGCTGGAGCCCCACTTTTTACTATCTGAGGATAATGCCCCAACTGTAATTAAGACTGGGAAGAAATCACGCTCTTCCCCAAGTGTGGAAATGAACCTTTTAAAAGCAGGAACCAAAGGAACCACTTAAGAGAAGTCAAAGAGAAATCTCCCTCAAAAAAAAAACCCCAAAGAGGCTTCACTCATAATTAGCAGCTGAGATTTCCAGTGTTTAAGGGGAGGGGGAATGCTTTAAGATTATTTTGACCAGATTGAGTTGTGGCTCAGGTTGGGAAAGCTAAAAGCATTACATTAAAATGTAATTATGCGAAATTTCAATTATCATCCTTCCTTTTAAAAGTCTCTCTGTTCAGCAGGCAATTAGTAGACATGAAAGAGGGTGGAGACTTGTGCTGTGTGCATGTGACTCTTCCTAGAGATGGACATGCAGGGTAAGCGACGGAATGAGGGGCTGCCGGAAGTGGGCACCATGGTCATTTGGGTGAAGGATCTAGCGCTTCCATCCCTGTCTGTTCTCCCCAGATCCAACTTTACTCCTACCCACTGCCTTCTTGGGTTTGACTTTTCAGTGGGTCTAAGGGGCTCTGGGGGATGTGTAAAATGTCACAGAGGCTGAGCCACACGGTATATTCCCCTGTGACCATAGACCCAGTAGGCAGCACCGGCCCAGCACATCACAGTTCTTTTTTTCACCATCACACCTGGCAGAGCAGAAAATTCTGGCTCAGGCCAGTGGCTCTAGGCCCTGCTCAGAGCTCGCAGGTCTCAGCAGAGGCCATTTCTTCTGCTCTGTGCCTCTTCTGCCCCCTGCTCGTGTGTTAAGCTGCGTTAATGACTTAGGGCTGTCCGTCAGATGAAACCGTTATTTAGATTCATCAGCATTTAGATTCTGACATAGATGCGAAGTGCAAAGCGTGGACGAGAACGTGCAGCCTCAGCCATTAGCGCGGAAAGCAGTCGTGGTCCCACAGTGCGCTCTGGTGGGACCCCTGAGGCTGTGCTCCTGCAGAAGTGGCCGTGTGTATAGCCTCACCCAGGAGCCCTGCTGCTACTTAGCAGCCCACTTGAAGATAGGAAGGTGGAGGTGCAGATGCGTCAAAGTCAAGGGACCCCCACGGGGATGCCAAGGTGTCTGGGTCAGAGGTGGGCAGAGGGACCAGCTGTGCCCTCTATAACCTACCCAGGGATCTTGGTGTCACTGCCCAGTCCCTGCAGCAGCACCTTCCAGTCTCTGGTCCTGGCCTCTGCTCCCCGGCTGCAGCCCTGGTGAGCTTTCTGGCATGCACACCCTGCCCTGGAGATGCCCTAGATGGCTCCGGCCCACACTCCTCCTCCTCAGGGACTCTCCCCTCCTCTCTCTCTAGTCTCCTTTCTTGCCATGACCACTGTATGGTTTGTGTTTCAAACACACTAAGATTCTGGAAGCCTCTCAACTTCTCAGAGTTGTTCTTGTCTGCAGCCCCGTTCCCTCCTCTTCTTGCAAAGGAAAAAATAACAACAACAAAAAACCCACTGACCCCTTAAACACTGCTTCCAGGAAGCCTGCAGGACCCTCCTGGAGACCCCACTCCTGCAGCGAGCTCCCCAGCACACGTACTGTGGCTCTTGGTGATTGTCCAATGGGCATCTGCTGTGTTCCAGGTGCTGCTGTAGGCCCTGGGGTTAAAGCAGGGCTCAGGCAGGGAGGGGAAAGATGCAGGAAGCTGCGGCCTCCAAAAAATCTCAAGTGAGGCAAAGGGAAGTAGCAGGTGGAAAGGAACCGATGCGCCGGGAGCTCTGCCAGGTCTGAGGTCAGGGCAGGTCCCCTGGAGAGATTGGAAAGGGGGTACAGGGGTGAGCCATGGGGGTGTCTGGGACCATGCGTCAAAGTGGAAGGAAGAACGTGTGCCAAGGCCTGTGGGGCTGCAGTGTGCTTGTGTGTTCCAGGGTTGCCAGGAGGGCTGGGGAGCTGGAGCTTGGTGAGAGGGGGGTAGGGTGTGAGATGAGGTCACGATCAGTGGGACAGCGGGGCCACAGCATGTAGAGCGGGCAGGAAGGTGGAGCCCAGAGCTGGGAAGCTGGGGGCCGCTTACCTGCTGAGGCCATCCTCACCACTCCCCTGGGGTTGCTCTTGATCTATTCTGCTCTCTCCTGCTGCAGTGGGAGCTCGGCAAAGACTGGGGCCACGTCTGTTTCCATCACCCCTGCGCCGTCTGGGGTGATGGAGACGTGAGCCTGGCATCGTCCCTGACGGAACCAAATCAAGAGGTGTTCCGTGACCCTCTGTCCAACCCACTTCCCCTTTGACTCTGTAGCCATGGGTGATGCAGAGGAGCAGGGAGCACATGTCCTGTGACCCCGACCCCAAACAAGCAGCCAAAGCTGCACCCAGCTGTGCACCAAGCTTGTACAGAGCTGGGTGCACCAAGGGCACCCAGGGAGGAGGTCTTCTCGGGGTACAGGTTTGTTCTGTGCCATCCAGACCCCAGCTCCTAGTTACCTGTGAGTGACAGATGTGTATCCCCAACAGGCGATGGCAGTGTGGAGAGATGAACATGGAGCCCTCGCTCCCTAGTCTGCGTGACCTTCTCAGCTGCCCTTCCCAGGGGACAGGCAGCATCATCTACCCGGCACCAAGCCGGTGGCGTTTCTGGCTCTTTCTTCCCCTCAGCACAGGGCATCTGGGGTCTCTGCCCTAGAGTCTGCATAAATCGCACCTGGCCTGCTCTTGAGGGATCGGATTTGGGGGCCACTCTGTGGACCATGTGCACGCCGGGATTCTGCGGGTTTGTTTCAAAAGACGACCTTTTGTTGGTGAAGTAATTTTGGTTTGAGTTGGCACCCGAGACAAAGCGGTCTTTCAGCACACCCGCAGCACATAGGCAGCCGGGACCTTTTCAGGGAGATGGTGGGAAATTTGCCAAGTCGTTTGGGGCCTGTAAATTAGGCCTTGTTTAAAAATTTAGATAAAGCCTGATGTGAGAGAGAAATGCTTTCATAACATTAAATGTGAATTACACTGAAAACCCCTTTCAAGTTAAATAAAACCGTTCCCTAGAAGCACGGAGACATGAAATGCTTCAAATGTCAAAAGAGTTTTCATTTATTGTCCCCAGTGAAATGGAGGCATTTTGTATGGTGTAAGAGTTCAGATGCACATGTAAATGGAATTCATTTGGAGAATGCCTGGCCTGTTTGGGATCGACTATAACAAACCTGCCCGCTTTCGTCTCATCTCTGCAGCAGCCCTACCATCCCGGCTCTGCGATGCCAGGTCTTTGCCAGAAAACTTAGATCGGACTCCACGGAGACTGTAGTGTCCACGGCAGTCTTGTTACCAGTGCGACGTGCCTCCATGGTCAACCTGCAACAAAACCAAGAGCTCTGTGCCATCTGAAACATCAGTTCTGACCAGGCACTTGATTTGACCATTTGGAGGTTACGGGGTGTCTCAGGGATAACCAGTGGTCCCCCAGGAATGGTGTCTGGCCGGCTTTTGATTGCTAGTGTCTGATGCTGTGAGTAGCATCTTATTGACCACTGCCCTCCACTGGCAGCTCCCTTCTCTGAAGACTGATCCTGCTCCTATCTCTCTGTGTCGCTTAGCTTGGGACAGAAGCCCTAGCTGCACTGGCTAGAACAGTGATAAGATGGAGAGTCCCAGGCTTAGGCACTTTCTGCATTGAGAAGAGCCTGGCAACAGCTAGCTAGTCCACAGGACTTCCCTCTTCCTGTCTGAAGGTGACTGTCACAGGCCCTCAGGGTCCTGGCTTCCTTTCTCCCAGCCTCTGGAGAAGAGCCATCTTTGAATGGTCTTGGAGGGGGGGAAAAAAACTGGCAGGGTCTGGGTGTAGGTCTGAAAGGATGGGTCACTTTGGTCACAGGACAGCCTCTGAGCTGTCACTGAGGCAGAGGTGGGGGAGGGGAGGAAGGGAGTGTGTATTGCATGATACTCTTTCTTAGACCTCAGTGAGCCACGTGCCCTGGGCCCAGAGCTGGTGCCAACCCAGCAGCAGTAGCATTCTCTGGGGTGGTCCCCTCACCCACCCTGCAAAGAGCACATCTGCCAATTCCCATGGTGTAAATCCTGCTTCCATGGCTGAATGTGGGGCTCGAAACAGGAGCACGTCATTGGCTGTCAGGCCCAGGCTCCCCTGTGCCACCCACAGTAGAGCCCATGTGCTTCTTAGAGGGAAGGCCGGGTCCAGCAGCCTCCATGTCCAGCTGCTCGCAGGTCCTTCCCATCTCCCCCATGGAAGTGCGAGTAGCAACTGAGAGCATTCACCGGGACTGCAGAGTACAGGCTCAGCCAGGCCCTTGCTGCCCCTCAGCCACACTTGCGCTCGTGACGCTCAACCGTAGAAAGTGACAGTAATGCCCACTCCCTCCGCAGGGCCAGTGTGAGGATTTAATGAGATGTCAACGCTGACCATGCTCTGTAAACCATAAAATGCAATGTCGCAAGGCTGTCCCTTACCCTCCTGTTTGTATCCCCTCCCCAAGGGGACCATGGCTCAGGGGCAGCCAGTAGAATACAAACCAGCAACTCAGAAGTCAGGCAGGCCTGGGTTCAAGCCCGGGCTCAAGTGTTTTGCAGCTGTGTGACAGTTAATAGCTCTGAAACTGTCTCTTTGTCAGTAAGATGGAAGGTAAGGAAAGACCTTTTCTTGGAAGATTATTGCAAAAACTGAATAAGGGAACGCATCTAAGGGGCAATAAATACAAAAGTTATTACATTTGATAACATGTCTTCATCCCTGGTACATGCTGATGAGATACAAAATTTAGCTGCCTCTACCCAGATGCCTTCTTCTTCTTCTGATCAGAGGGCTCTGATTTCAGTTGAGAGATAACTGAGATATCAGTTGAGATTCAGTTGAGAGATAATTTAAGCCAAATGCATAGTTATATCTTCTAACCTTGGATTTAGTTCAGAGCTGTAATTAGTTCAGCCGATCAGAGTGGGTCCACAAGCTTCAGTGAAAGCTACTAGGAAGTGATTCCTTCAGTACTGGAACCTGGGGGACTAAGAGTGGAGCAACTGCATCTGCCTTGATACGGTGAGGTACAGGCCACGTGGAATAGAAGTGGACAGATGGAGGAGCTGGCTTAGCTGGAGGCTGAATCCAACCCACATTCTTATACATAAGTCCAGGCAGTCATCGCTGCCTCCTCCTCCCCCTCCTCCTCTGTGTCCTCCCCCTCTTTTCTGCTGGTTTTGGCTGGGGATTTCCACCAGCCCTAGGAGAGTCCTCCTGACAACACTACACCTAGAGAAACACCTCAGGTAGGGTCGCTAGGCAGGAAGAGAGGTGGCAGCGGGGGCTGGCAGGCCCACCCTCTGGCTCCAGATCCTGCTCCCTGACACCTCACAGCTCTGCGCCACGCCACCTGGGGCGCCTCCAGCTGGCCGGGCAGGTGGGGGGTGTGTGACTGCAGATGGCGCACGTCACAACCTCACGCATCGCACTGTGTGGGCGACGGCGTGAGAATGCGGAACCCGGTGTCCTCAGCCGGCTGGATCTGTCCCAGGGAACGACGTGGGGCCGGGTCCTGGCCAGGTCCCTCTGCTGCAGAGAGAACTCAGGGCTCAGACGCACCCTGAACTCCAGCACGAAGGGAAAAGAGGGGCGAGGGGCCCCGGGGTCGGGCCTTTGCAGATTCTGACACGCACGCTGGGTTTTTAATTCTCATTGTTTTGATTGGATTTAGAAGTTTGGAGGAGACAAAGTGACACATTTTCACAGTTCGCTGTCAAACCAAAGAGTGATTGCCAAACGGTTAAGTTTTAGAGACGCAGCAAAGAAGCCCCTGCTGCACCCCTGTCAGCTGCAGTTGCACGCTGTGGGGTGCAGGCGCTCTGCCGCCGTTCGCGTCCCTTCCCCCCATTCCTGCCTCCAGCTGTACCGCGCCGAGGACTGCAGGGAGAGGTGGGTGGTGGCGGTCCAATATAGCACCAGTACTTGTTTTGCTTTTAAAACAAACTTTGCGGGCTGGGGATTTAGCTCAGCGGCATAAGCACCTGCTTTGCCAGTGTGTGGTCGTGAGTTCAATCCCTGGTACCGATAAATAAGTAAATAAATCAATAAAACAGACTTTGTGTGGAGCCCGCCTTTCTCTCGGTGGCTGATTTTTAGGAGCATTGGGTGAGAATTCCTTCGCATATGGAAAAATCCTTCTGGGAAAGACTCTGGAGCCGGCTGTCTGTATCAGGAGATGCTGCTATGGAGAAAGTTAATTAGCAACATGTAAATAATGCCGCTTTATCCTAGTGGGGAAGTGAGCGGGGTCTTTGTGCATGTGTGTGTGGTACTAGGGAGTGAGCCCAGAGTTTTGCACTGCGCTACATCTTTAGCCCTTTTTATTTTATTTTATTTTTTATTTTTTTTTATTTTTAGACAAGGTCTTGCTAAATTGCCTGGGCTGAGCTCAAACTTGCAGTCCTCTTGCCTCAGTTCCCCGGAGTGCTGGGGTTACAAGTGTGTGCCACCACACCCAGCCCAGACTGAAGATTTATGGCGAACATTCCTAACTCTCTTGAGAATATTGAACAAGCCCCCCAGCGTGTCAGTCCTTTTTTTTTTTTTTTTTTGGACTCTCATGGTTTTGATTTGCTCCTTTCAAGTCCATCCTCCAGACAGCAGCAACTTCCTCCCTTCCCGATGAACTTGCCTCCTTCTCTCTGGGGCTGGCAAGCGAAGCCAGGACTCCAGGTGCCGGTCTTGCAGAGGCCACAGGTGCGCACAATGCTGTGGGCACCGTCACCTCCTCACCCTTGACCACGCCCCCTCAGTGGGTGCTGAACCAGGCATGGGCTGGCTGGACCTGACTGCAGTGATCACCAGCCAGGGTCAGCAAAGACCATGAGGACATTCAGACCTTCAAACAGTACTGTCTGGGAGAAGGACAAGATGCTCCTGATCTTCTGGTTCCAGTCACCCCTCAGTAGCCATGAAGGGTGGGTCCCAGGTGCCCCTCAGATACCAAACTTTGAGGGTACTCAAATGGCATAGTATTAGCCTGTAACCTGCACGTCCTCTCATACACTTCAAATCATCTCAAGATGACTTATATCTAATGCAATACAATGCAAATGCCCTGGAAATAGTTGTTATGCTGTGTTCTCCAGAGAAGAACAGCGAGCAGAAAGCCTGTGGGAGAGGGTGTGTAGCTCACGGGGCACAGCATGCTTAGCATACCCGAGGCCCTGGTTACCATCCCCAGCACCAAAAAAATCGGAAAGTCTCTACACTCAGTACAGACGCAGCTATCGCAGGCATCACTACGTATGACCTGGACACACACAGTCAACAGTGCTCCAACCCCAAGTGTGGAGAGAGGGACCGAGGACAGGGGGCCGAGGGAACCTGTGTGTCACACTATTCGCGTGCATTCTGCTTTGTGCTGAGAGGGAGGCTGGTTCATTTTGCACCTTGGGACTTTCTGGCACTTCTTGCCGAATGTTTTTGCTCAGAGGCTGATTGAATCTGAGAACAGAGGACCCCCAGACATGGAGGGTTGACTGTAATTGATGCTCTGGTGGGTAGAATGATGTCATCCCGCTGCAGATATCCGGGTCTTAACCCCCAAACCATCACATGACAACAGGACCTCTGCGGGTGTGAGTAGGTCGGGAACCTCAAGGTGCAAACGTTACCTGGATTGGCTGTGACCCACACAGATCCTTCTAAGAGGACCACAAGAGGCTCAGTCAGAGAAGGGCGTACAGCGACACAACAGAGTTCAAAGGGATGACACTGCTGGAAGGGGCCATGGGCCACAGAATGTGCGTAGCCTCTGGGAGCTGGGACTGTCGCCTCCCCGGAGCTTCCAGAAGGAACGCAGAGCTGCCTGCACCTTCATTTGAGCCTGTCAGGCCGCTTCCGGCTTAGAGCCCCAGAGCAGCATAGCGAGACATGTGTGCTCCTCCTCGGAGCCACTTTGTCCATGCTTGTTACAGCAGCCTCAGGGAGACCCATACAGACCTCCCGGGACCTGAGTAACAGATAACGCGGGCCTCAACCCTTAGGCTCACAGACAGAATCCGTTCTTCCTGTAGTGATACAGGACATCTACCAGGTTCCCGTGGTGCATAGTCAGGGGACATAGTCAGGAAAATAAGTTCTCCTTATATTGGCACTGGTTGAGAGAGAGAGAGAGAGAGAGTGCTTAGGTCGACAGGACGTGAAATCAGTCAGGTTTTCTATGCTCTTATAAAAAAAAAATGAAAGCAAAAACAAAAAGCAAAGTCCTGACGCTTTGGAGTGCGAAGGAAATGCCGTAGTTGCTTATTCTAGACCCTGACAAGCACAGGCCACTCTGCCTGAGCCCCGTGCCGTCATTCGGACCCCGCTCCTCTTCCAAGCTGCTCTCCACAGCGGGGCCGGGGATCCTGTTAAATACGGGACTGGCGGACAGGGAGCTGCCCTTCTCCCTCTGTTTGCATGCCTGGGTCCTATTAATGTCACGAGGGGTTATGTGTGTGTGCGCCGAAGACGACGGCTGGCATTTATTGCAGTATTGAACAACCAGCACCCCCAGCTCCACCCTTGTCCCCACACACACTTCTGTTTTTTGTACATGACCCTCGTTCCTGGGGGATCTAGACAATGCCTCGCATATTTTATCAAGCCTGCTGGTAAAAGATGAAGCACTGCAATGGATCCTTTTCTTCTTCTTCTTCTTCTTCTTCTTCTTCTGCTTCTGCTTCTGCTTCTGCTTCTGCTTCTGCTTCTGCTTCTGCTTCTGCTTCTGCTTTTGTCTTTAAATAAATTTCCATTTCATAACCATGCATGGAGAATCTGTCTTCAAAAAATTGATTTGCTGTTACCAGGAAATTGGATAAATAGCCAGTGATTGCTAGAAGCCCATGGCGTGGCAAATAGGGTGCATTATTGCCTCCAATGCCAGATCACTCAATAGAGGAACTGGGAGACAGCACCGGGGAGCAGGCTCTTGTCACCCCCGGGGCGTGTGTCTCGGTCCCCGCAGCTCCCCTCCTCCTGCCCCTGTTTATGTCACAGGCAGACTGGCTTTGTTAGTGAAGTTGTAGTTTATAGAAGGTGGCAGGCAGGGCAGTTTGGCCTTCTCAGAGTTAACGGGCCTCCTAAAGGTCAGGAAGCAGGGATGAGCCCAGAGCGGTCCCAGGGTAGAGGTGCAAAGGGAGCTGTCAACTCCTACTCCTTCGTGGTGGTCCCCGCTTGCCTCCTCTGCTGCTGTAGGAATCCACAGGGTGGGTGGCTGGCGTCCACATTGGTTTATTCTGTGCCTGTGAAAAGATTTACCAAGTGGCTGAGACACAGGCTGAGGAGTCCTCAGCTTAGGGCGGAACTGACTTTCCCGTATCATTCCAAAGGAACCTGCTAAGTTCCCAAATCCACAAATACCAGTTTCCTCAGTGGTGGGGGTGGGGATGGTGCCCACCCCAGAGGCCTGAGAGGGAGGGGACCAGATGAGGGGCACATGAGGTTGAAGGTCAGGTCCGTTCCATCACAGACAGAGCCCAGTACATGTTGTTGGCTTTTTCTTGTTAAGAGGGTGACATGATGTGATAGGTTAGGTGCACAGCCCTGAAGTCCAATTGGCTGCTCAGCTGTGCCCCGGCCCTGGGGCCTCTGGCTGGTCTCTTGGGTACTTTGAATGGCACCCCGTCTTGCAGCTACGAGGGGTTGATGTGAGGCACCTGTGTGGGCCTGGGTCCGTGCCCCATGGCTTTCTGCTACTCTGTCCCTCCTCTCGCCCTGCCCTGCTGCAGCTGTACTGGGAGAGTGACTCACTGAACTGTCCTGTCCCCGGAGAGCATCCCAGCTGATCCTCTCTCCCTGCACTGAGGACCTGGGTCCGCTTCAGGGAAAACTAGGTATCTGTCATTGCTCATGGGAAATAATTCCAACAGGGGTCCGAAACTGGGGCAGCTTGGCAACATCTGAAGGCATTTTTGGATGTCACACCTGGGGGAGGTGCTGCTGGCCTCGGGTGTGGACAGCAGGGTGCTGGTGGACATCAGGCATGGGATACCGAGGCTGAGACCCCTGAGCTGGGCAGTGTCCTCCCACAGATGTGTTGTCCCTCAACATGCTGGTTGTTTTAGTACACTGATGGTGGACCTCACGGTAGCTACGAGCATACAGCAACTTTCCCTTCACATGGATTCTGCTGGGTACTGAGCTAGGTCCTTCGCTTCCGTTAACTCTTTTTATGCCAAGCAGTTCTACGGGGCAGGTGGGTTCATCAGACGAGGAAAACAAAGGCTCAGCAATACCAGGGTCACACAGAAGGTGGCGGTGGTCACGCAGGTGGCCTGGCTACAGACCTGTCCTTTGGATCCCCAGACAGGTCTCTTCCTGTGCCGCAGCCTGTCGCGGCTGGCCCTGGCATCACCCACAGAGCTACCCTGAAAGGTCACATCCTGGTTCCATGCTGCAAAGAATCTGCTTTGATTGGTCTTGAGTTTGAGTTTGTTTTGTTTTATTTCTTTCAATTTCCTCAGGTGGTTGCACAGGGAACCAGTCTAAGAACCACAGTGGGGTGTGTGTATGTGTGTGTGTGTGTGTGTGTGTGTGTGTGTTTACACTCATCCAAGGGCTTCTGTGACCAAGTAGTTCCCACTGTGTGGCTCAATGTCAGTGACGTGTACTCTGTCACAGTTCAGGAGTCCAGAAGTCCAAAGTCTCTATGTTCATTAGCAAACTCAGCTCCTTCTGGAAAAACTTCTAGGAGCACCGTCCCATGCCCGTCCCCTAGGTTCCAGAGGCTGCCCGCCATCTTGCCTGTCCCTTGGCTGTTCCTGTTCCACCACACTCCCATGACATTGTCCCTTGTGTGTCTCTGTATGTCACCCGTCCCACCTCTAAGGATGCCGGCCATTAGATTAGAGCCCACCTTAACTCACGGTGACCTCACCTTAGCTAGTTGCGTCCACACAGCATCTATTACCAAACATGGTCACATCCTGAGATCCCAGGTAGGTGTGACGCTGGGGGCACCATTCTGACACTGCATGTCAGAGTGTGTGCAAATAACAGATGTGTGCTCGAGTATAGCTGTCCTTGGAGACCCTGCCCAGAGTGGCACTGACTGTCTCCTAGTGCCGGGGGACACCAGGGAGCCCACAGGGAGGTGGGTCTTCTGAAGCATGAGGTTGAGTGCACCTCTTAAGCGAGTCTTGGTTATTCCACTTCCACATCTCTCCGCTACTCACCCAGTCCGGGGCTCCAGCACCTGTCACTAGGTGGACAGAGACCAGTCCCCGCTGATCTCCCTGCCTCATGCCTTCTGTACTGACTCTGCAGTCCCCACCCCCACCCCCACCTCCACCGGCTCCTCCTTGGCCTGGAGCCAGGCTTCTGCATGACCAGAGAGCACCGTGAGCCTTCGGGGAGGGGAGGGCCCGCCTTCCTCCTGGGCCATCATCGGTTTCCCTCTCTGTCACATCTACACCACTTGTCACACACAGGCTACAGCCGTCCTGTCTCTGCACCTCGCTAGGACTCGTCAGATGCCCCTGCCCCCAGGCAGCCTGTGTGGGGCCCCTTGCCTGGACATCTGGACAGACCCACCCCAGAGCCAGGGCCCCAGGCTGATGCACCTGCCCCAGGCTCAGGTCCCCCGGGCTCGGGTCCCCCAAGGGCCCAGCCACAGAAGCTGGAGGGAGAGGAGAGGACTTGTCTTTTAACTCCTGAAAGGGAACAGAAACGAGGACACCTCCCCCTGGACCTCCCCCGGCCTCTTTCCAAACTGGAATAAAATGAAGCTGTAAAGCCGAGATGCATAATACATGCCAGCATAATGGTTTTCTAAAACATTAAAAATTAATGTTGAACGTCAACATTTTTTAGTGGTCAAAATGTTGGCCCCACAAACCGTGTGGCTTTACCCCAGAGCTCAGTGTCTCCAAATTGTCCCCACAGGGGACACTGGGGACCATGGCCATGCCTGTTTGGAATGGTATAAATACCAGAGGCCATCTGGGGGCTGAGTGGGGCATAGGTGGCTCAGGCATGAGCCCAGCCTTATCCCCTGCCTTGGCCCCCACCTGCTATTTGTGAATTTCATCTTCTCTCTGTTTCTCCTCTCCTAATTCTTTGGGTAGCACAGAGGTTCTAGCTGTAAGTGAGCCTGAGTTTGCCAATCCACATGGCCTCTAGACACTCAAACCTGTGTTCTTTTATTTCCTTGAGTCACCCCAGCCTAGAGGTGAGGCTCGCCTTCTTTGTGGCTGCCTGTTGCTGCCCACAGGGCTGCCTGATTCCAGCCATCAGCCCTGATATCCCAGACTCCCAGGACTGAGAATCCATTGTCCTCCACTGCTCCATCCCTGTGAGGTCAGAGAAGTGGGGTGCAGCCATGGCCTGGACCTCTCTCTGTGATGTCTTGGTCACTCAGCACCTCTAAGTCAAGGTCAGAGGGACCCCCAACCCCACCCAGGCACACAGTGGAATCTGGAAATCCACAGTGGCCAATTGAGAAATGTTCTTGGTTTCTTGGGCCAGAAACAGCAGTATTTTTTTTTAATTCAATCTGCTGCTCAAAGAAGTTTTAAAACACCCCTCTAGGTTTTAGATGATAAAGTTTAAAATTATTCAGTATATTAAAGGCTGCTTAATAAAATGATGACCTAACAAGCTGCCTGATTTGTGTTTGCCAGGTTTCGGCATCCAGGCTCCGGTGCCCTTGATTCTGTTGCAGGGGGACTGGGGCTGCCATCAGGTGTCCATGGGAAGAAGGAAGGACAGTGCCCTCACCATAAAGCCCCCTTCCACACGCGCACCTTTTCTACATGCGCGTGTGTTTATCCAGGGCCCCAGAGCTCCCTGCGAGGCCAGGCATGCTCAGCGCTCTGACTGTAGCCATCCCCAGGGGACAGCGTGCAAGAGGTCTGCTGAGCTTGGACTGACCTGGGGTCCCGGGGGCACCCCATCAGTGACTGAGAACTTCTTAGCCTAGTCCTTTGTAGACATGGCTGTTCAGTGCTTTGCAGGTTCTTCAGCAAGGGCCTGGAGGGCTTGGGCAGGATCTGGCCCTTTGCTTGCAAAGCTCAGCCCAAACAGCTTTCAGCTTGTGCCCCGAATACTCCCACTTGGCCCTCAGCCTACCCTGGGCCTTTGCACATGCTATTTGCACTTGGCCCTACTCTCCATCCTTCCTCCTCCCCTCCCATTATCAAGTTTACTCCTGTTTTTGTCTCAGGTCTCAGATTATGAGACTCCCAGGCCCCTGCAGCACATTTCTGTCCCCCTTTGCCCTGCTTTCCTCTGCCTGTGTTCTCAGGCAGGCTCTTGCTTTAGTGGCAAAGTGGCTGTGGGGAGCTGTGAACTCATATTCCTCAAATGGACTGCAAGACCTCACTGCAGATGGCTCCAGCAGAAGTCCTGGATTAGTCTGCTCATCACTGTAGCAGTTGCACTAGGAATCTGATTGGTCAGAGTTGGCCCCACAAACCGTGTGGCTTTACCCCAGAGCCACACCAGTGTGGTAACTCCAGAGCCAGGAAGAGCAGTGAGATTGGTGATTTCAGAATAAAGTGGTGTAGTGGGCAGACGAAAACTCAGACAACCAACATGGCTGTCTGTGGCCACATAACACCGGTGCGTTTCTTGAACTATCCCGGCATCAGACTGGTCTGGATTTAGCACGGGATGGCAGAAAATCAACAATAACAAGAGTGTAAGTAAAGCAGACTTTTATCATTCTTCTCATGAGAGCTAGTTGCAGATCTTCTAGGACGGGCATGAGGTCTCCCTGTGTGTGGTCCTCAGTGCAGTGTCTTCTGGCTTTCTGGCTCCCCACACCCACGATGTGGCCTGCACTGTGCCCAAGGTGACACCACAGCTGTCACATGGGCACTCTAAACCATAAGGTGGAAGGGCTGGGCATATGGCTGAATGAGTGTCCACCTTGCATGTGCAAGGCCCTGGGCTCAGTTCCCAGCACCATACACACACTCACACATGCACACACACACACTTGCACACACACACATGCACACACATACACGCACACACACGCACACATGCACACACACGCACACACACATGCGCACACACACACACATGCACACGCATGCATCAGGTGAAAGATGATAGGAGGGTGAAAGCAGCCAACATGTAAGGAGGGTTTGAGGGTTTATGGAACACAGCACCCTTTTCATATCCGGAGGCCACAAACTTGGTCACATACCACCTTCAACTGCCACAAAGGCTCACTGTGCCTACGAGCCACAGCAGATTGGGTTGCCCTTGGACACAACACCAAGAGCACCATCTGTGAATGATAAAACTGATCAACTGGACTTGATCAAAACTTTAAAATCTCTTCTCTGTAAGAGATGCTGGTGAGTTATTGAAAACACTAAGTTATAAACTGGGCAGGGGGAGTAATTTGCAAGTCATGAATCCAGAGTATTCTCAAACTCAAAAACTAAGACAAAAAATGACTGTGTTTCAAAAATTGGCAAAAGGCTTGAATAGAAATTGTACTAAAGAGGATATCTGACTCATAAACACATGAGAGAGTATCCGACATCATTAGCTGTGAAAGAAATGCAACTTAATACCATAGTGAGATGTGACTAGACACCTTTTAGAATGGCTAAAACTAAAATGTTGGACAATCTCAAGTGCAGACAAGGAAGGAGAGCAAACAGATCTTTTACAGGAACATAATGTTATCCAGTCACCTGGGAAAATGGCTTGGCACCTTCTTAGGACCTGAAACCTCTACCTACCATATAACCCAGCTGTTACACTCCTAGATGTTTCCCCTAGAGAAATATTCCTTTCACATAGAAACACATACTTGAAAGTTGATAGCAGCTGTAGCCATGCTAGCCCCAAACTGGAACCAACCAAAAGTCCACGAGGAGACAAGTGGATGAACTGTGGTATATCCATATATGGAGTGGCTGTTACTCAGCAGTAACAAGCAATGGGTTGCTGATACATGTAACATGTAGGCAAACCTGCATGGCAGATACTGTATGAAAGAAACAGTCCTGAAAGCTCACAAAGCCTGTGATTTCACTTATAAGACAGCCCTGAGAAGACAAAGCTCTAGTTGATGACCATAGCTGAGTGGTTGCCAGAGGACTGGGGTGGGGTAAGGGTATAACAGTACTCCTGCAGTGTTTTGGGTGATAGTTTTGTTCCGTGTCTGATTGTGCTACACATCACAGGAGTCAACACAAGTTTTAAAATTCATGAATTTAATCTCAAAATATCAATCTCAAAAAGCCAACGTGACTATAAACATTTCTGTCACTATGGTAGGAAACTGGTATGGATGTGGCAGGGAGAGAGGATACATACCTGATCACCAACACCTTCCCATGCTGGGCCAGGGCAGGTTCTCACACAGTAGCACCACTGACATGGGCCAGATAAGGAGCTTGCACATCCTGTGCACTGCAGGGCATTTGCAGTGTCCCTGGCCTCCACCCCTAGAGGCCAGTAGTCTCCTTCACTCCAGTTGTGACAACCAGAAGTGTCTCCAGGCATTGCCATGTGTCCATCGGAGACAAGATACCACTGGTACGCTAATGTGGTTCAGTTACAACTAAATAATGCGAGACCCCCAATGGCTTTTCTCTGTCCCCAGTGTCTCTGTGACAACTGCCAAAGTGTTTGCAAGGTGTGAGCAGAAGACATCCTGAAAACAGGATGCCTGGGATGCATGAAGCTGGTCACCCAGCTTCTGCTTCACATTGTCCCGCCTTCTTGGCTTCCCCTTGCCACGCCCATGCCACCCACACTCATGCTCCAGGGTCCCTGACTTGGCAAAGAAAACTAAGTTCTGGGCTGTTACTGGGTTTAAGTGATCAGGTGTAGCATCTCCACTTGACTTAACATTGTAAGCCATGAATATTTTCCTTAGCTTCTTTTAAAGTTCAGAAATGCCTTTCCACTATTTAAATGTGGACGAGTAACATATTTTAATAATCAGACCCTGGGGCATAGTTTTTCCTGTTGCATGAAAAAATAATGGTCTAAACAGTCCACAGTCAATTGCAAAATTATGTAAAAGTAATGCAAAGAAATCCAAACCCTCTTGCCTTCTGTCACCGTGGACCACATTTGCCGGTGTGCTAAACTGCCCATTCTCGCACTCCCCGGGCCACCTGGAGACTGTGGAATCCACAAGTCCTTGGTGTCGTTCAAGTCTTTATTTCAGAAGGCCCTGACCTGTTCCAAAGGTGGCTAAATGATCCATTCAGGGACCCAGGGAAAGCTGCAGGCAATTGGGCAGGAGTTTGAATCTAGTCTACATTCCGCAGTGCATTCTGGTCTACAGAACTGTTCCCATGGTGGGCATCAGAGCCTGCATCCACATCAAACCTTATGCATTTGCAAGAGAAGCTGTAAACCTGGCCCTGCTCCACCTGGTCTGATTTGTAAACGCTGCAGTAAATGCGGACTGAGAAAGACCAGTCTGAAGTCACCAGGCTGAGACTGTATCCCCCTCCCCTCCCACCACCCCAACCTTGAGGGTTGGCCTCGGAAAAACCTGGCAGGAAGTGGTCACTCCTCCCTGGCCAGCACTCCCATGGCTCCCCACTGTCCCCTCCCATGCCCATGGTTGTCATCCCTCCCTTCATCAGCCAAATGAAGGTGGCACTGCTCCATGGGGACTTCAGTGTGTTTCTTACCCCAGTGGCACAAAAAATCTTCCAGAAGAATGTAGAAATTAAAGTCCTGGGGGCAGATTGTTACATTTATACAAAAACCACCACTAAGACGTAACACAAAGAAAGGAGATGATATGGAACCGTATGGACCATAGTTTCCTCTGCTTGGGGAAACGGCATTTTTTCCTATCAAATTTCTTATATTTTACAAGTTGTTCAGGCTGGGAATGTGGTATTATTAATATACAATGGGATTTCCTTTTTTTAAAGGAAATCTCACATGGGAACAAAGTGAGAAATACAAAAAAATTGCATATCAGTAGTGATACTTGCTGGGCATGGCAGTGCACACCTGTAATCCTAGCACTTGTGAGGCTGAGGCTGGAGGATTGCTGTGAGTTTGAGGCCAGCATGGACTACAGAGTGAGTTTGGGGCCAGCCTGAACCATGCAGTGAGACTGTCTCAAATTAAGCCAGAAGCAATACTTAGTAAGCATAGATTATTTGGAGGATCCACACAGTTTTATTTATTTTGTCCAGTGGGAAGGGCAGCTGATCTTAGCTGATCTGAAGAAGAAGCAGACCCTGGTCATCCACACACAGCCCTTCCAAGAGCCCATGGGGCAGGGGACAGGACATCAGAGGGGACTGGGGAATGGCGAGAACCACTGTAGATGGGCAGATGCCACAGAGGTGTCTGGGCCCTGGTGCATTGGGAACCACCTGTCCCCTGGGTGAGTAGAACATGGCTAAAGCTACTTGAGTCTTTGAGTACAAGGCCAATGTGCCGTGGAGACAGCTCTGTCCTCATCTCATGTTAAAAATAGGCAGCTTCATATGCCTGTTGTTTTAAGTTGGTAACCAAGGAACCTGGTGACCTGCTCAATGCTGTCCACACTGCGGGGACCCAGAGTGGTTCCCCAAATTCCTTGGAACATCAAGGTGGGCCTTGCTGGGTTTGCTCCTGAACCCCAGCATGGAAAAGCAGAGTTGATTACCCAGTACAGACCCCACATCATTGATGAAATGGTTACCAGACCCCCAGCTCCTCAGCCTAGTGAAGGTTTGCCCTTCCCAAAGGCCAAGGGAAAGAATCCCTACAGCTCCTTCAGGAAGCTTCATACCTGGAACAAAAGCCCAATCTTCACAGTGCTGCTGGGCACTTGCTGTATTTCAGGTTTATTTGTTCATGCATTTCAGGGTTGAGGAAGGCATTATTGTTATTTGCATTGTGCAAATGGTGAGCTGAAACCCTGAGAGCCTAAGTCACTATCCCAGGGTCCCACAGCAGGTACCTGAAAGAACTGGATTCAACTCTTGATCTTGGTTTGTATTACACCCCAAAGCCTGGTTGATCCAACACCAAGTTCACATGTTCCATTGCATTGACCATGGCCATTCATAAACCCACGGAGCCCAAGGAAGTTCTTGTGATTTTCCTCCTGGTACACAACACAAATGCAGCACAACACAAATGCATAAATGTCTGCTTCAAAGAAGTCCAAACCCAACCCAGTACCCATCAAGGAAGCCTGTCTGTCTCTAAACAAGAGGTCTCTAGCTCAGCGTTAGAATGGAAAATGCAACATGAATTACAGTACACTGGGATGGAGACAGAAGCTAGAACCACTTCAGCACCATCATACTTTTAATAATCACTGAGAGTTTGGTGGCTGGTCATTGTAGTGTGGTCTGGTGGGTCAGCTCCACAGGGAAGAGGGGAAGCCACAGGGCCTGGCACCTGAATTCTGCTGCATTTCATCTTCTCAACTCTCCCTTGAGAGCAGGTATCATAATCGTTGCTCCTTGTTTACTGATAAGGAAACCGAGGCTCCGAGAGGGTTGGTAACTTTCTCTGAGTCACAAAGCAAGTGACAGAATGTACTGTGTTTATTTGTGAGCATGAGTGTGTTCAGGGGTGAGGAGGCCACGGTTGACAGGTTTTCATGGGATATCCACAGTCACGTCACACCGTTCCAACTAGCTATTAAAACTCACAAGAAAACCAAGTGCACATTAAAGAATTATACAGAGACCAGAAGCCAACAGACGCGCTCACCATTGTCATGAGAATGTTGCTTGGATTTTTTTTTTTTTCCCAAGAGAATAATTGCAGGATCTAAAGTGAACCCTTTGAACTCCAGCAAGAGAAGAAAAGAAAAATAATATTCAGGACCAATGTGGCTGAGTCAGAGTCCTCTACTCACTTCTCAGCTCCATTTCACCCACAAAAGAGGGGTGGTGACCTTTGAATCACACACACACACACACACACACACACACACACCCCTTCCTAAGCTTTGGGACGGAAATCGCCCTCCTCCACCAAAGGCAGAATCATCCAGCACTCTAGTTTCTCACACTTAGCCCTCTTCGGCTTTAAGTTCAATCCTACAGGACATTTGGGAACTGAGATGAGGTCTGAGTGTGGGGTGGAGCCCCAGGCCATGGAGCTCAGCAGCTGAAGAGGAGCTTTGTTTAGGAAGCTGCACCCTCAAGTTTGTCAGGCCTTGCCCAGCCCTGCATCTTGGACCCTGTTAGAGACCTGTGACATGCTCTTCGCTTTAAACAACTCCAGGCGGCTCTGGAAAGTGGTGTGGGATTTTTTAAGCCAATTTTCTCTCACTTCAGACTGCTACTTCAAAGTCATTGAATCTTCACCCTTCGCTACTTCTCAGTTGGCTGCAGCTTGGGCTTTTTTTTTTTTTTTCCTTGCCTTTTTT
>PVLA01005601.1:0-50608 GCA_004027455.1 Hydrochoerus hydrochaeris
AGAATCATGTACCCTGCAAAACTGTCTCTCAGAATTAATGGAGAGACAAGATATTTCCACAACAAAGAGGAACTGGGGGAGTTTGTGACCACCAATCCAACCCTGCAAAGAATACTGAAGGACATTCTAGAGAGAGAGAAGAAAACCACCAGGGTTCCAGGAATAATGGCAGAAGGGCCTTAAAGAAAGGGGCAGACAGAGGAATAAAGGAGAAAAGTAAACAAATAACAACAGAAAAATAGCATGGCTGAGATAAAACAGAGAAGATTGGTTATATCACTGTTTTATCTTGACTGATTTTATTTGAATCTGGTATGTTTGAGAGTGTTGAGTCTGAGAGTAGAGGCAACTACTCTGAAGATGACAAGATTCAATAGGATACCCATTCTGGTTTGATTATTAACTGCCTTTGAAGTCCTATAATATCTCCAATGTTTAGATTTTATTAGTAGTATAATGCAATGCTAAGTTTAATTATACTATGTTTGACAACATAGACAATTTTATTGAAAACAAGAGACATCATAGTAACTACCATAGATCACCTAGTATTGTGATTTTATATTTCCTTTCCATTTCATGTTTCTCTAGGAATTTGTTTTGTTGACTCATTTTGATTTGTTTTTCTCTCTAATACAGAAAGGCTAGTTATACGTGTAGAGACTCATACATGTGTAGAACTTCTAAGTAGTTTATGAGAATAGATTATAGTTATTATAAAGAAAAAAAGAGAGGAAACGAAAGTATTCTAAAGGATATAACTGCATGTATGTTTGAGTGTGTGGGATTGATAATCATGTTGCTAAAGTTTTTGTTGGATGAATAAACAAAACTGATTGCAGTCTCACTGTTTGGATGTGCACTTTGCAGGTTTTACTTTTGTAACTTGTACAACTACTTCTAAGAGGAAAATATGCAATTATCAACTAGTGACTACTTACTGGTTACTATTTTGTTTTGTTTTGTTTTGTTTTGTTACTATTTTGTATTATTTCTACCCTCTTTCTGTTTCATACTTTTTTCTTTAAAAAAAGAGAAAAAATATTTCTTTTGCAATTTATTTCCTGATAAGTCTAAAAAATGTTCATATAGAATTCTTTTGTAATTTGTATCCTGATAATTCTAAAAAAATATATTTTAAAAAGTTTTAATTATCAACATAGGTAAAATAAAGTGCAATTCATTTGATATCTATATATTGATAGAAAATGAGAGCAGCAGTCACAGGCCAGGAAGAGAACCAAGAAGCTAATCTGTGCCCTCTTCTGACCAGTGTCAGTAGTGTTGGAAGAGAATGAAGAAGCCAACCCATGTCATCTCATGAGCCAGCCTTTGTGCAGGCTGAGAGACATGAAGAATATCCCCAGCCCATGCCCTATTCACTATAAGCAAATGACTGATTCAGAGGAACACAGACTGAGATGACAGCAACTGAAGTGAAACAAAAATACTTTTGGGAAATGTCTCTCTGCCTTGTTTTTCAAATCAAATACCATTCTCACTGTTCTGATTTGTTCCATTTTATTGTTTTGTTTTACTCCCTTTAAAATAAAAAATAAAAAGATAAAAAATAAAATTTTAAACATCAAATAGTTGTTCATTTTAAAATTATTTTGTAATCTACAGAAAATGTCTTAAAAAATGGTTAATTTTGAATGATATATTTTTCGAGCTATAAATATAAAATCTCAGTTTTGTGAGGGAGAGAGTATAATCTCACATATTTGTAAGATCACTCTATTTTTCTTATACATGATAACATTATACTTGATACTGAAATTGAAAATAAGTGTACAAAATGATACATTTTGTTTTCAGTACAAGCAGTCATTAAAGCTAAAAGTCAAAATGCTAGTAGGTACTATATTTCAAATAGCTGTACTGCAAATATTGAAAAAAATTCCACATCATCACATTCCTCATAGTTTCCAAATGAAGAAAATGATAATTTGAGCACATTTATATAACTGAACTAAATTAAATGGATATGTTTCTCTACTAATGCATACACTTTATTATTTTTAATATGGTAGAATAAACTTATTTAAAGGTATACTCACTTCTAAATTTCCTCTCAGAAAATCTAAGAATAATTACATGTGACCTGTAAATTATCCCAAGACAATGCTGCTACTCAGCACTATATTTTCTTGAGGTTGTGCTTGTACTTTATATTAACTGCAAGGTAAGAGTTGTGCTTGTCCTGTATAACTTTGGTGAATATACTGCTAATATCACTTTATTTATAATTAGTGAAAACTAGTTTTTGAAGACATGAAATTGCAGCACACTTTCTTGTAACTGTATTTTAGGTTGCATCATTCTTCTAAATCTCTTGGACACAGGGTGTGTGGAAAACAAATTACAATAATAAGTTTGAACTTATATTTTTTTCTTAAAAAGTATTTTACAGCATTTGACCACAGGAATCTATTCAGGATGCTTTCACAATTACATAGCAACAATTTAAAACTATACTTAGTTTACTTTTTAAAGGGAGTAGCATAATTGGTTAGGATAGAATGTGCAAGTAGATATATTTTGACATACATAATGTGCAGTTACTAGGATTTTGTTTAATATAAATGCAAAAAGATATTTACTTATGTATTGTATATAATTATATGCTGAGTAAAATTAGTATTATCCAGAGAATGATCCAGTATTTTATCTTGTTATATGGGCAGTAGTCATTAAATATTTCTAACATTAAGCTTTTTAATAATTCCTTTATCTAATTTACTTATCTGTGATAATGAAATACCACACCTGGGGGAGGTTTTTTGGTCTTAACAGATCTTGTAGTTCATAATTCATGTAAGAAAGGTGCTCTTAGCATTTCCCAAATTTTGCACCACTAAATATTTCTATTCTCAAATGAGCACTTTTTTGCTTTTTATTCTGTCAGGCACAGATCTGATTTCATATACATTTTGAATTTTTTCTGAAGTAAAAAACTGAAGATCAATTTATTTAATAGACATTTTCTGCATTGGTTTTTATGTAATCTCAGGAACTTTTTACATTGTTCAAGTGACATGGTATATTGACTAAATCTGTAACTCATCTTTGGAAAATATAAGCACTGTTTTTCTTTCTATTAATATAGCTATTATATTTGATGATCTTTATTAGAAGATTAAATTTAGCACATAGAAATTAAATGAAGCTACTTTTGTTCTTATTGATCATATACTTTTCTTCACGGTATTTTACAACACTTATTTCAGTATAATTCTGTTTTAATGATAAAATTGTTGCTTATTAGCTTGTTCAAATGTTTGAAGACAATATTTATTATTATTATAAATGCTCAACATATATTTATCATATTACCAAAGTTGTAGAATTCAATTTTTAAGTATATTCACTTGATAATAGATAAGACCTTGAGCCTAAGTGTCCCTGGCTATTCCTGGGTGCTGCAGTATGGAGGAAGAACACCGGGCTCTAACCCTGCTCCAGCCATTGGGCATGCCTAAGTGCCTCAACCCCTTCCCCCGCTGCCATGTGCAGGAAGCTACTGTTCGGAGGAGTCCTCCAAGCTCTGTCCTGGCTCAGGCCTCTGGGTATGCCTGCATGCCTCAGTGCCTCCCCACCACTGCCATGCAGAGGGAGACTGAGCTCCACCCTGACTCAGGCAGCTTATCTGGCCCTGCCCATATCAGTGTCCTTCCACTGCCACCACAAAGAAGGCAACCACTGTGCTCCTTCCCAGCTCAGGCTGCAGAGCCATGCCTGGGACCCAGCACACTCTTCCCATGTGCTGACCCAGAGAAAGACTGCACCCACCCTGGCTCAACCCATACCCTTGGGTACCCTCCCCATCACTTAAACCAAGCACGGCCATGAACGTTTGGCTCCTACTCTCCCTCCCAGAACCCTGAACTGTGGTGGACTTTCAGTGTTGGTTTCATGGTGGACTTGGTGGCCTCTTTCCCAGACAGAGACCCTGGTAGGTTCCCATCACTATGTACCCAACAATTGGGTGAGTATGAAACACAGTAGGACCCTGGGACATACACTGCTGACAGTTGTGACTAATGGGATTAAATAACCAGTTATTGGCCCAGAAGATGAAACTGACCAAACAAAAAAGCAAAATGTAATCTCAAATATCTAATCCATCAAATGCAAGAACAGGCAACAGTGAAATGGAGGAATTTAAAAGTCACACACCAGAAATCTCTGAAAATATAGCAAATGAAGTAAATAAACAAATCCATGAGGCTATAGAGGAAATCAAATTGGAAGTAATGTCTTATGTAAAGACAAAAAACAACTTTAATAAAGGATTTGCTCAACATAGAGAAGAAATAGATAAAAAAATAAAGGAGCATGGGAAATTGATTGAAACTTTAAATTAGCAATGTAGAAAGCAAACAGAATCCATGAAACAAATTCAAAGAGATAATCTAAGAAACAAAAAATTCTACAGAAAGCTGGCAAAACTGTTTAAATGAAGCTGAGTATACAATTTCAGATCTTGAGGACAGGATCAAAAATATCAACAATGAAAAGTTAGAAATTATAAAAACAATAAAGCAGCATGAAATGACAATCCAGCAGCTTCAAGATGATGCCAAGAGAAACATTTTAAAACTTATAGGCATCAGTGAGGATGCAGAAGACAATGCAAAACACATAACTAATCTGTTCACAGAAGTAATAACAGAAAATTTCCCACACATGGGGAAAAAATCTGACATACAAATAAGTAAGGCATATAGAATGCAAACAGTCATAACCAATATAAATCTATGCCCAGACATGTAATAATTAAGATCCCAGACATACAGCATAAAAACAGAATACTAAAAGCTGTTAGAGAAAAGACACAACTCACCTATCAAAGAAAGCCTATTAGGCTCATGGCAGACTTCTCAGCACAAACCTTCAGATTAAAATGAGCTTGAAATGAAGTATTTCAAGCCTGAAAAGAAAACAACTTTCAACCCAGACTGATGAACCCAGCAAAACTGTCTTTCAAATTTAATGGAGAAACAAGATACTTCCATAGGAAGAACAATGGAAGAAATTCATATCTACCAAACCAACCCTAGAAAGAGTATTGAAAGACATACTCAAAAGAGATAAAATGACCACAATCTCCAGAACAACAACAGAAAGAAACTACTTGCCTGGACAAGCAATTAAACAAGGGAGGAAAGCAGGAAACCAACAAAAGGAACATAATTTGGCAAAGTCAAGCCAGTAAATATCAGTGATAACCATAAATGTAAATGTGCTCAACTCACATGTCAAAAGAAGCAGGTTGACAGAATGGATCAAGAAACAGGACCCCACAATATGCTGTGTACAGGTGACACATCTGACTCAAAAAGAAACTCATAGACTGAAAGTTAAGTATGGAAAACAGTATTCCATGCAACAGGAACCCAGAAAAAAACAGTAGTAGCTATTCTGTTTGCAAAGTAAACTTCAAACCTAAAAGGATTAAAAGACATAAAGAGACCGTGGGCCTTCCCCACCACCAGGAACTTAGCGGAAACCTATATCAAGGGTAAGCTGCCTGGAGCCTCCACCATGGGCATGCCCTGCCACTAGGAAATTAGCGGAAGCCTGCATCAGGGGTAAGCTGTCTGGAACTTACACTGTGGGCCCGCCCTGCCACCAGGAACTTAGTAGAAGCCTACATCAGGGGTAAGATGCCTGGAACCTCCCCTGAGGGCCCCTCTGCCACCGGGAACATTGAGGAGGCCCGCCTCAAGACTAAAACTGCCCCTGACTGATTTTTCTAGGGTGTTCCTCCCACCTGGAACATCAGAAGACCTCAGCAGGCTCCAGTTAGTGTGAAAAACATTGGAACTTTGCTCCCAGGTGGCAAATCTTGGACTAAAGTGGATTAACTGTATCAGTGAGGTGAGTATGCCCCTAAAATACAGGTGTACATGGATAAATAGGGCCAGTAGTAAAACCCCTCCAACTAACTGTAAGACTTTGGTGAGTTTGAAAAGAGTGTGTGTGATCCCCTCCTACACATAGAAAACATCAGGCAGAGTGAAAAATGACAAATGAAAAAGCAAAATTCAGTCTCAAACATATAGTTCACCAGAAGCAAGTATAGGAGACATTGAAATAGAGGACCCCAAAAGTAACACACCAGGAATCTCTGAAAAGATAATGAGTGAAATAAAAAATCAACTCCATCAGGCTATAGTAGAAATCAAATTAGAAGTACTCTTCCATGTAAAGATAGAAATAACAACTTTAGTAAAGGAGTTGTTGAATGCAGCTGAAGAAGAAATAGAGAAAAAAGTACATGAGCATAGGAAACTAATTGAAACTCTGAATGAACAATATAGAAAACAAGCAGAATTCATGAAACAAACTCAAAGAGACATCCAAGAAACAAAAATTTCTATTGAAAGTGTGCAAAAATGCCTAAAAGAAGCTGCGGATAGGATTTCAACCTTGAGGACAAAATCACAATTAGTGGTCAGGAAAGGATAGAACTTTTAAAAATAACATAGCAGCATGAAATGACAATCCAGAAGCTTCATGATGATGCCAAGAGCAACAATATAAGAATAATGGGCATTCACGAAGATACAGGAGTCCAGGCAAATGACATACATAAAGTATTTACAGAAATAAGAGCAGAAAATTTCCCAAACATGGGAAAAGAATCTGATATGTAGATAAGTGAGGCATATAGAACACCACACAGTCACAATCAGCATAAATCCACACCCAGACACATAATAATTAAGACCTCAGATATACAGCATAAACACAGAATACTAAAAGCTATCAGAGAAAAGACACAACTCACCTATCAAGGAAAGCAGGTTAGAATCACAGCAGACTTTTCAGCATAAACCCTCAAGTCAAGAAGAGAAGATCACTACATACTTCTTAGTGGAAAAATTTAAGAGGAAGAACTAACAATTATAAATATATATGCACCAAATACAGGAGCACCCAACTATATAAGACATACTAATGGACATGAAAAACCAAATACACAAGAACACAATTATAACAGGAGATCTTAACAGCCCATTGTCACAAAGAGATAGGTCAACTAGACAAAAAGTCAGCAAAAAAATAACAGAATTGAATCAAACCTGTGAGCAATTGGACTTAGTAGATGTTTACAGAGTGTTCCACTCAACCACATCAGAATACACATTCTTCTCAGCTGCACATGGGACATTCTCCAAAATTCACCATATATTATCCCATAAAACATTCTTAAGGAAATGCAAAAGTGTTCAAACCATACCATGCATAATGTCTGACCATAGTGCACTGAAAGTAGAAAATAATGACGAAATAAATTGTAAAACCTGCATAAATGCATGGAAATTAAATAACAGCCTTTTGAACAACCAGTGGGTTACAGATGAAATTAAAGAAGAAATAAAGCAATACCTATGATTCAATGAAAATATAGAAACAACATACTGTAATCTGTGGGATGCAATGAAAGCGATCTGAAGAGGGAAATATATAGCAATAAATTGGCATATCAATAAAACAGAACGAACACAAATAAACAACCTAATGCTCCATCTCAAGCATCTAGAAAAACAAGAACAAGCTAAACCCAAAGCTCATAGAAGAGAGGAAATTGTAAAGATTAGAGAAGAAATCAATGCAATTGAAATTAACAAAGAATTAATGAATGGAAAAGCTGGTTTTTTTGAGAGAATAAACAAAATTGACAAACCCCTAGCTAACTTTATCAAGAGAAAGAAAGAAAAAACCCAAATTCGTGTAATAAGAACTGAAAAGGGAGAAATTACTACAGATCTCATGGAAATTCAAAAGATCATGAATACCTACTTTGAAAATCTCTACTCATATAGAGTGGAAAACACAGAGGAAATGGACAGATTTCTAGAAACATATGAACTACCAAAGCTCAACCAAGAAGATGCAGCAATTTTGAGCAACCCAATATCAGCTATTGAAAATGAAAATGTAATTCAAAACTTACCATCAGAGAAAAGCCCAGGTCTGGATGGATTCACAGCTGAATTCTACAAGAAATTTAGAGAAGATTTGATGCCAATACTCCTTAAACTCTTCAGTGAAATTGAGAAAGAAAGCACTCTTCCCTAAATTATTCCTGGAGGCAAGTATTACTCTGATACCAAAACCAGAGAAAGATCCAACCAAAAAAAGAGAACTATAGGCTAATCTCACTAATGACCATTGATGCAAAGATTCTCAACAAAATACTGGCAAATAGAATGCAGCAAATTATCAAGAAGATTATACATCATGACCAAGTGTGGTTCATTCCAGGAATGCAGGGATGGTTTAACATATGCAAAACAATAAATGTAATATACCACATCGATAGACCCAAAAACAAAAACCACATGGTTATCTCAATAGATGCAGATAAAAGCTTTTGACAAAGTCCAACACATGTTCATGATAAAAAACCTTCAGAAACTCAGAATACACAGTGTATACCTCAATCTTGTAAAGGGCATCTATGACAAACCAACAGCCAACATTATACTAAATGGACAAAAATTGAAAGCTACCACTTTAAAATCAGGAAGAAGACAAGGATGTCCACTATCACCACTCATTTTCAATATAGTTCTGGAAACACTAGCCAGGGCAATCAGACAAGAGAGAAATAAAAGGAGTAAAGATAGGAAAGGAAAAAGTTAAATTATCACTATTTGCACATGACATGATACTCTATATAGGGGACCAAAAATCTCCATTAAAAGACTATTAAAGGTAATAAGCAAGTTCAGCAGTGTAGCTGGAAACAAAGTCAATGCTCAAAAATCAATAGCATTCCTGTACATAATCAAAAAACTCACTGAGAGAGAAATTATGGAAATATCACCCTTTACAATAACATGTAAAAAATGAAATATTTAAGAATCAACCTAACTAAAAATGTAAAAGACCTATATGCTGGAAATTATACTACACTGAAAAAGGAGATTGAAGAGGATATTGGAAAATGGAAGGATATTCCTTGCTCTTGGTTAGGAAGATCCAACATTGTGAAAATGGCCATACTCCCAAAACTGTTATACAGATTTAACACAATCCCAATCAAATACCATTGACATACCTCACAGATCTAGGTAAAATTCATTTGGAAACAGAAGAAACCTAGAATAGCAAAGGCAATTCTAGGCAACAAAAGTAAGGCAGGAAGCATCACAATTCCTGACTTGAAACAGTACTATAAAGCCACAGTGAAAAAATCAGCTTGGTACTGGCAAAGAAATAGACCTGAGGATTAAAGGAACAGATTAGAAGATATAAGTACAACTACAAAGACATGCAGCCACCTGATATTTGACAAATATGTCCACTGGAAGAAGGATAGTCTCTTTAATAAATGGTGTTGGAAAAATTGGCTCTCTACATGCTGAAGACTGAAACTAGATCCAAGCCTATCACCATGCACAAAACTAAAATCTAAATGGATCAAAGACCTCAATATTAAAACAGAAACACTAAATCTACTGGAAGACAAGGTAGGTAGAAGTCTTGGAGACATAGGGGTAAGTAGAGAATTCATGAACAAAATGCAAACTGCACGGAAAACACTTCAAAGAATCAACAAATGGGATCTCATATTATTGAAAAGTTTCTGCACTTCAAAGGAAATAACCAACATAGTGAAAAGAAAACCCACAGAGTGGGAAAGAATTTTAGCCAGCAACTGCTCAGACAAAGGACTTGTGTCCAGAACATATAAAGAATTGAAAAACATCAAGCCCCCCAAATTCAAAGACCCTCTCCAAAAATGGGCATCTGAGATAAACACACAGTTCTCAGAGAAAGATATACAAATGGCAAATAAATACATGAAGCAATGCTCACCATCACTAGTCATTCGAGAAATGCAAATTAAAACAACATTGAGATTCCACCTCACTCTGGAAAGAATAGCTGCCATCAAGTAATCAACTGATAACAAATACTGGCAAGGCTGCAGGGAAAAATGAACACTGCTCCACTGTTGGTGGGAATGTAAACTGATGCAACCATTATGGAAATCCATATGGAGAATTCTCAGAAGACTAGGATTGGAAGTTCCATTCAATCCAACTATTCCTCTCCTGGGTATCTTCCCAGAAGAACTGAAAATTTCCTATCACAGTGATATATGTGCACCCATGTTCATAGCTGCACAATTTGTGATAGCTAAATCCTGGGAACAACCAAGATGCCCATCAACAGCAGAGTGGATGAAAAAGATGTGGCATTTTTATACAATGGAATATTACTCAGTTATAATAAAGGATAATCTTGAGGCCTTCATAGGTAAATCGAGACAACTTGAGACTATCCTCATTAGTGAAATAAATAAGAATCATATTTATAAATATCATACTGTGTCTCTAGTGTAAAAAGTAAATAAGAACTACAAGTGTAATAAAACCAAAATGTGTAATTGCTATTATAAAAAGGAGAGGAAAAGAAAGTGCTCTAAGTGATATAATTCCATGTATGTCTGAGTGTGTAAAATAGATAACCATATTGCTGAATCTTTGTTGGATTTTTGAGCAGAACTGTTTGTATTCTGACTGTTTGAATGTTTACTATGTACCCTTTAACTTTATAACTTGAACAACTACTTCCAGGATGACAGTATGTAATTTATAAACTACTTATTTTTAAAAAAAAGACATAAAGAAGGCCACTAAATACTTATTAGTGGACAACTACAAGAGGAAGAACTAACAATTATAAATATATATATATATATATATATATATATATATATATGCACCAAATACAGGAGCACCCAACTATATAAGACAAACACTAATGCACATGAAAAACCCAATACACAAGAACACAGTTGTAATAGAAGATCTTAACACCCTACTATCACAAAGAGATAGATGAACTAGACAAAAGGTCAATAAAGAAATAACAGGGTTGTATCATACATGTGAATGAATGGACTTGATCAATATTTACAAAGTGTTCCACCCAGTCACATCAGAATATACATTCTTCTCAGCTGCACATGGGACATTCTCCAAAATAGACCAAACATTAACTCATAAAGCATTCTTAAGGAATTTCAAAGCGAGTGAAATTATCCCATGCATAATGTTATCATAGTGTGCTAAATTTGAAATCAATGGCAAAAATCCCTGCAAAACCTGCATAAATACATGGAAATTAAACAACAACCTTCTGAACAACCAGAGGGTTACAGATGAAATTAAAGAAGAAATAAAATAACACCTACAATACAATGAAAATGTAGACACAACATAATATAACTTATGGGATGCAATGAAAGCAGTCCTAAGAGGAAAATATATAGCAATAAGTAGTCACATCAAGAAAACAGAATGAGCACAAGTAAGTAACCTAATGTTATATCTCAAGCTCGTAGAAAAAGAGAAAGTCTCACCCAAAGCTCATAAGAGAGGAAATTGTAAAGATTAGATCAGAAATTAATGCACTTGAAACCAAATTAAAAAAATACAGAGAATAAATGAATCAAAGTGCTAGTGTCTTGCATGGATAAACAAAATCGATAAACCTCTAACCAACCTTATCAAGAAAAAGAAAGAAAAAAACCAAATCCATGCAATAAGGACTGAAAAGAGAAAAATTACTACAGATCTCATGGAAATTCAAAAGATCATGAACACCTACTTTGAAAATCTTTATTCACATAAGGAGGAAAACCCAGAGGAAGTGAACAGATTTCTAGAAATGTATGAACTACCAAAGCTCAGTCAAGAAGAATAACAATTTTGAATAACCCAATATCAGATACTGAAATTGAAAACATGATTAAAAACTTGCCAACAAAGAAAAGCCCAGGTCCTGATGGATTCAGGGCTGAATTCTTTAAGAAATTTGGAGAAGATTTAATGCTAACACTATTTAAAAATCTTCAATGAAATTGAAGAAAACCAGTCTTCCCTAAATCATTCCTGGAGGCAAGTATTACCCTGATACCAAAACCAGAGAAAGACACAAACAATAAAGAGAACTATAGACCAATCTCACTAATGAGCATTGTTGCAAAGATTATTAACAAAACAATGTCAAATAGAATGCAGCAAATTGAGAGCCATCAGCGTCTCCTGAGATCTGTGTCATGTTGGAACTTAGGGCATCAGAAACCAAGCAGACAGCTCCCTGCCCTGGTAAGTGGCTGTTACCCAGCAAGCCGTGGCTGCCCCAGGACAAGAACTATCAGCGTCTCCTGAGATCCACAGCATGTTGGAATCTTGGGCATTGTGAAACCGAGTAACCAGCTCACCAACCTGGTAAGTGGCTGTGGCCCGGCAAGCTGCGGCTGTACCAGGGCAAGAACCATCAGCATATCCCGAGATCCACACCATGTTGGAACTTATGGTGCTGGGAAAACAAACAACCAGCTTGCCTCCCTGCTGAGTGGCTGTGAGCTTACTGGCATGTGGGCTGAGATTCAAATATCCATATTTCCCCCACCTGTTAGCAAGTAGGCATCAGAGATCTGAGCATCTCTTGTGAGATTGACTATATGCAATATAGCAAATAAGAGGGATTTCTTTGTACCATCTCTTTGAAGGCAAATATTTTTATCACTTTTTTACTTTGTTCTGATTAATGGTATTGCTCTTTTCAATATTCTGTTTTGGTAAGTTCTGTAATGTTCTGTATTTCATTTGATTTTGCTATACCTGATTGAAAGAACAACTATTGTGAAGAAAATGAGAAATACTATGGTTCCTATCACTGTTATCCTGGTAACCTTCTGTGAAGTTCTGTACCAATTTCACTACACTGTCTCAACTGGCTTTGTTCTGTCTTGTTCTGTGGTATTTTACTACTTTAAAAATAACAAATTAAAAAATTAAAAATATAGAATGCAGCAAATCATCAAGAAGATTATACACCATGACCACGTGGGATTCATTCCAGGAAAGCAGGGATGGTTTAACATATGCAAATCAATAAATGTAATACACAACATCAACAGAGTCAAAAATAAAAATTACATGATCATCTCAATAGATGCAGAAAAAGCTTTTGATAAAGTCCAACACCTGTTCATGATAAAGACCCTAAAGATACTCGGAATAGATGGTGTGTACTTCAATCTCATAAAGGCCATTTATGACAATCCAATAGCCAACATTATACTAAATGAACAAAAACTGAAAGCCTTCACTCTAAAATCAGGAACAAGACAAAGATGTCCACTAACACCATTCCCATTCAATATAGTTCTAGAAATATTAGCCAGAGCAATCAGACAAGAAGGAGAAATAAAAGGAATAAATAGGAAAAGAAGAAGTTAAATTATCATTATTTGCAGACATGATATTCTACATAGAAAAACCTAAAAACTCCATTAAAAGACTACTATGGGCAATAAACAAATTCAGCAGTGTAGCTGAATACAAAGTTAACACTCAAAAATTAATAACATTCCTGTACACAAACATAAAACTCACTGAGAGAAAAATTATGGGAATATCACCTTTCACGATAGCATCTAAAATGTCAGACACTTAGGAATCGACTTAACCAAAATGCAAAAGATCTGTATGCTGAAAATTATACTACTCTAAAAAAGGAGATTTAAGAGGATATTAGAAAATGGAAGGATATTCCTTGGTCTTGGATAGGAAGAACCAACACTATGAAAATGGCCATACTCCCAAAACTGTCATACAGATTCAATGAATCCCAATCAACATACCATCAACATACCTTACAGATCCAGAAAAAAATACTCCTAAAATTCATCTGGAAACAAAAGAAACCTAGAACAGAAAAGGTGATTCTGGGCAACAAAGGCAATACAGGAAACATCTCAATTCCTGACTTGAAACTATACAACAAAGCCACAGTAATGAAATCAGCATGATAATGGCAAAGAAATAGACCTGATTTTCAGTGGAACAGCTTAGAAGATGCAAACACTAATACAAAGACAATCAGCCACCTGATATTTGATAAAGGCATAAACATGATTACTGAAAAAAAGATTGATAATAAATGGTGTTGGAAAAATTGGCTTTCCACATGCTGAAGACTGAAAACATATCCATGCCTATCACCATACACTAAACTGAAGTCAAAATGGAATAAGGATCTAAATATTAAAACAGAAATGCTAAATCTACTTGAAGACAAATTAGATAAAAACCTTCAAGACTTAGGGGTAGGCAGAGAATTCATGAATAAAATACAAACCACACAGGAATTACTTCAAAGAATCAACAACTGGAATCTCATATTACTAAAAAGTTTTTTCACTTCAATCACCAACAAAGTGAAAAGAAAATTCACAGAATGTTAAAGAATCTTAGCCAACAATCTCTCAGACAAAGGACTTATATCCAGAACATATAAAGAACTAAAAAACATCATGCCCCCAAATTCAAAGACCATTTATAAAAATCACATCTGAGATAAACACACTTTTCTCAGATGAAGATATAAAAATGGCAAATAAATACATGAAGAAATGTTCACCATCACTGGTCATTCAAGAAATGCAAATTAAAACAGCATTGAGATTTCATCTCACCCCGGAAAGAATGGCTGCCATCAAGAAAACAACTGATAACAAATGTTGGCAAGGCTTTGGAGGAAAAGGAACACTTCTCCACTATTGGTGGGAGTGCAGACTGGTTCAACCACTGTAGAAATCAGTATGGATCTTCCTCAGAAAACTAGGATTGGAAATTCCATTCAGTACAGCTATTTCCCTCCTACATATTTTCCCAGAAAAATTGAAAACACCATGTCACAGAGATATATGTGCACCCATGTTCATAACAGCACAATTTGTGATAGCTAAATCTTGGAAACAACCAAAATGCCCATCAACCACAGAGTGGATGAAAGCAATGTGGTATGTTTATACAATGGAATATTACTCAGCTATAAAAAATGAATGATCTTGAGGCCTTTATAAGCAAATGGAGTCAACTTGAAAATATCCTCATTAGTGAAATAAACAAGACTTACATTAGTGAATATCACATTGTCTCTCTAGTGTAAAAAATATAAAAACTGACATAACTATGGATCGAAAATGTATAACAGATACAGTGAAAGTGACAGAGAAGAAAAGTGCTTTAAAGAGTATAATGGTATGTTTACTGTGTAAGATAGATGACCATATTACTGAATTTCTGTTGGAACACTGAACAGAGAGATTTGTACTGTCATTGTTTGAGTGTCTAGCCACTATTTATGCTTTGATTTTGTGACTTTAGCAACTATTTTTTAAGGCAACAATGAGTAACGTATCAACTAGTAATTCTGTGATGATAGTTTTTTTTTAATTTGGTGTTGTTTTACCCTTCTTTTCTGTTTTTTAAATTTCATTAATTTTCTTTTTTTCTTTGAAAAAATAGAATAATATGCAATATAATAATCATTGTAAATGTCTTTCATTCTGTTTGAAACCCTATATTGTTATTGTTTGTAGTTTCCTGTTGTTGTTTATGCCTATTGCTTTTTGTTCTTCTTTTCTGACTTTTCTCTTTTTAAAATAAAAAAATAGATAAGACCATGATTATTAGTATATTTATGGCCTTCTTGCTATTTTAAAATATACCTTCTCTTTCCTTAGGTTACAAGTTCCTCCCTTAGCAAACTTTCTGACAATTGGAATATATAGGCTTCACCAGTTTAATTATAATATAAATTATATGTCACTTAGTATCACATATAATTTTCTTTTAATACCCAAAAATATTTTTATTATGCTTTATTTTATAATGTAGATAATAAAATATGCTGGTTTTTGAAGAAATATACATTCTTTATGTGTACAATAATGACTTATAAGACAGTAATTTTCAAATCATGTGTGCACATTTTGTGGTTCTGTCAATACAATAATGTTTTAAATACACTATATAGCATAGTTTGCTGTATTTACAAAATCTCTTATTCTATATTAGCCTATATCCAAATAAGTCTTATAAAGAACAAGATAATATAATACATCTGATAATCACAGTATCTGGTTCAACTAATTAATCTTACCATGACATAAAAGAAAGCTGTGAAAATATATTATTGCCTATTTGTCAACAAAACTTCTTTTAAAATTATAAATGGCTGGCCCATCAAGCAGACTTTGAGAAGGTTGTCCTAGATATTTCAAATAATAGATAAATGATAAAATCAATAAGCAAATTAATGTTATCTCACATAAAACTTCACATATATCACTGTCAAAATGTAGCAATCATATCATTTTATCCTCAACAAAATAGCATTATATTCATTACTATACACTTAGATAAGCCTGAGATCTTAAATGATTTTTTATTTTGTGTATGATTTGATATATGTTTTATTTTGTTTCTACCCTGTTTCAAATATTGAGAAAGGAAAATTGGAAAACTAGTGAAGCTCTTTAACAGTATGTGGACTAACATAAAAGTTGTAATATAAATGTAATTGGAGTCTTAACTAGAAAGAATATATAACACTAATAAAGCCAAAATTGGTTTTCATAAAGTATCAGAAGAATAAATAATATATTATCTTGTCTGTTCAATTAAAAAAAATTTAAAAAGCACAAATTTTCAATTTCTACCTAAAGCACAACTCACAGGTAATATAGGGATTAGAAACTAAAAAGCATATCTTAATGATAGTTTTATTCTAAGCAGAGTTGGCATATAAATAGCATAGATACATGTCTTAAAAATACAAAAGACAAAACTATCATGGTAGCCAAATAACTTGAAATGCAAGATTTACTAATTAAATTATTAGTTATGAATTATATTACTTTAAAAGATCTCTGAGATAAAATATTTTTACTGGTAACTGTAATCAAAGTTTCAAATAACAAATAATGAAGTATTATATATTCCCTTCTATTAACAGGGGCAAAAATCTAAAGTTTTTTTATTGATACCTGTTTCTAAATTATGATAATATATTTCTGTCCTCATAAGAGATAAATAAATAGATATTTCAAAGACAAATAAAATACTCTATCACAAAATATTGATAAATCATAGCTAGCAATGTATAAAAATATTCATTTATAATGGTGTGGTAGTTATTTTTGGTTGTCAGCTTGACTGGTTTGAGTAATGTCTAGAAATCTAGTACCAAGAAATGGAATCTTGACTATTAATTACATGAAAAAGTCTTGGAACTTGTTAATGGTGGAATTTATAAAAGTTTAGAGAAGCAGAGTAAAATAAAATGTCTACTATACTGTAAGGGGAGCTTGATAAGTAATTCTAGTGAGACTTCATAAGAACAGAATATCTACAGAAATGCACAGTGTTAAGACAACGTTGATGATGTTTCACAAGAATCATTGTGACAAAGAATCTGGCTGCAGTTTTCCAAGCTCTAATATTTCTTGGAATACTGTGCTTAAAAGTGATGGACTAGTTTATTTGGCAAAAGAATTTTCAGAGCAACAAAATATTTAAGCTGCAGAATGGGTATTAATGGCTGCATTTAGTCAAATTGACAATATCAATTTGGAGCCAAAAGAACGGAATGAAAAGATTTGTACATCTTGTAGTTTATACAGAAAAAGAGCATATTTAAAGCTATTATGAAGGAAGGTAGATGGAGAAAGCTGCATAGATTAGTGGTCATAAAATTAAGCTGACTTTTTTGCATCAGAACAATAAGAAAGATGTCTTAATGTAATATCAGGAACAGGCAAATCCATAGATGCCTCAGGCTCAGAAATGCATAAATTGTTGTTGTTTCAAAGGCATTCTAAGCAGAGTCTTTTGAAAAGGCAGCCCTCCCATATCCAGCATTCCCCAAAAGGCCTAAGCTTTAGTGTCTCATGTTTAGCCAGAAATGCAAACAGAGATGACTGCAGCCATGATTCAATTGAACACAAGTAAAATTTACACTTACAGCAGCCTTCATCAACGTCCACACACACTTGTTTTTGCAGTCCTGCAAGATGTCACAGTTAAAAGATATTGAACATTTCCACTGGTATTTCAAAGAAAAGCATGAGAAGTCAAGCAGTGTGTTGCAGAATTACAGTCTCTACACACAAGATGACACATAGACCTATGATAATAAAGCAGAAGCTAAAATGGAGATTCCAAAACAAAAGTTACAAGGAACACTGATGTATTTCAAAGGAAGCTGTAAGCTTCCTTTTGTCAAAGAGAAAGGCCATCTAGGTTTCAACCAGCAAGGACATGAGAGGGATTCTTAACAACTTGGGAGCTTTTATATATCTTAATACAAATAGATGCTACCCATAGGGCTCAGTATTTGCTCTATTGGATTTTCACTTTGATTTGGGCTAATATGCTCTATGCATTTTCTTGATCCTTTTTTTGAATGTGAATTTCACCCGCTGTATGTCATACCATTTCACCTACGATGTATATAACTTGCATTTTATATTTCTTTTGAGAATTCACAAATCCAAATTTGCATTAATTCTCAGAGAAGACTTGGAAATTGTACTTTAAGCAACACTAGAAAGAATAAGAAATCCGGAATCCTGAAAATTGACTGATAGAGTTTGAACTGTGTGATGGACATAACTCTTTTGGGTATAAAGGTACTAGGTACTGTGATATATTTACATCTGAGAAGTCTCTGAAATTCTAGTATATTAAAGGTTTGGTCTGCATTATGACATTATAGAGAGGTTGTAGAACTTTTAAAACTTAGGGCCTGCAGGAAAGTCTCTAGATCATTAACCACTTGTTCTTTAAGAGATTTAGGAGAACACATGCTTTTCTATTCCCTGTCCAAGAAGTAAGTGATTATGCTCTGCCACATGCATATTTCACCAATATGTACTTCACAACAATACCCAGAAAATTGGCCAAATGATCCTAGACTGGACAGTTCAAAACATTAAGTCAAAATAAACATTCTTTACTTGTCAATTTTGATCAAATATTTTAAAAACAGTAATGGAAGCCCAAATCACAATTGAGAAGCAATAGTCAAGGTCATTCCAATTAATATTTTAAAACATGTGTGAATATTTTTATTAACAGATTAGTAAAGAAAAATGCATGATCATCTCAATAGATGTAGAAACATCCACTTCAAATCCAAAATGTTGATCTCTGCCAGGACCCATGTGAAGTAATGAAGGATAGCTCCTCCCAACTCACCTCCCCAGGACCCAGATGAACCATGTCAGAAGCCCCTCAGAATGGCCACTGCCCTCACTGCTGCCATGACTGAGATGAACTGATTGAGAACCCCAGAGCCAGAGGGAATGCTATCAAAGCAGTAGGGTCCCAACAAGGATTTCCAGGAAGAACAGGTGAGACTAGTGGAAAAAAATAATGTCTGAAGCAGCAATGATGATGTGAGACAACAGATGGTAGGTTAGGTGAACTAACACTCAGCCTGCAGACAAAGTCACAGAATAGAAGCAGGCAGATGGAGTTGCCCCCTGTTTTCTCTCTGTTTTTTTTTTTTTTAGGTTTGTTTCTTTGCTTGTTTGTCTTGCTTTTTATTTTTCCCTTTCTTTTTATTTTCTCTTTCTCTTTCTTCTCCTCTTCTCTAAAGAGCTGAGGAGAACTCAAGGCACAGAAAATTAATCCCATCCCCAAAACACAGAGACCAAGTTCAGGCAATTCCTTGTTTTCTCCCTCGCTCTTTCTCTTCTGCCTTCTTTTCTAGTTTCTAAGGGGTTCATGATTATCCTTTGTCTTCCAGCCTTGCTTCTATTTTTCTTTTCAATGATATTTGTTTTACCCACAATCTTTCTTAAATCTCCTTACCATAGGGAGGAGAAACTCTACCAACTCTACCAACACTACCAAGGAGAAACACATTGAATAAAAGATTCCAATTTAAAATTGGTTGTTATATAATTGTAGATATTACTTATTTGATTTTAAGGTACAAAATTAACACCTACCACAATTTGTCAGTTTCGGAACTTTGCTTAATGCTATCACTAGTGCTAATTATACTACTTTAGCTAGAATATCATATGAGTACAATCAGTTATTCTCTCTTCTATAACAACACTAAGAAAGCCTCAGGTCATAACCCCATCAGAACCCAGCACCAAAAAACTGGGGACTGAACCACATTTCATTATCAATTACTCTAGAAAGGTAAGATCCTGAGAGAAACACAAACTAGGAACTCCTTTCACAAGAAGATAACCCAGAGGAACACTTTTCCTAGAGAGGACTTAATATTAGTGATATAGTTACATATATATATATATATATATATATATATATATATATATAAACCCATAGGGATCAACACTGAAAAAAACACAATTTTCTGAATTAGAAAATGACAAGATGCAGAAATAAATTGCAACCACGAACATGTTCAGGTGACAACAAGATAGAGGAAGATGGAAGACACACACCTGAAATTTCTGAAATGAGAGCAATAGGAGTAAAGAAACAAGTTCATGAGACCTTAGAGGAAAACAAATCACAAATGATCTCTCAGGTCAAAAAAAAAAAGAAAAGAAAAGAAAAGAAAAGAAAAGAAAAGAAATCCCAACATTTATTAAGAAATTGGTCAGCAATTCTAGAGTAAAGATAGATTTAAAAAATAGATGATGAGAGGAAGAGAGTAGAAAACATAGAATGGTCAATATAGGAAAAAATACAATGCATTAAACAGTTTCAAACAGGCTTCCAGAACTCCACTGAAAGCTGGCAAAACTGCTTGAATCAAATTGAAAACAGACTTTAAGTGTTTGAAAACAGTATCATAGCTACTGATCATGGAAGGAACAATCTCTTAACAATAAAAGAGATCAACAAATAATAATTCAACAGCTTCCAGATGATACAAAGAAAAGTAATGTAAGATTGATAGGTATCAATAAAAAACAAGAGTCAACATAAATGACAGAAATAATAGTAGAATATTTCCCGAGCATAGGAAAAAAACCTGACATACGGATAATTGAGACATATAAAACTACAATCAGCAGTGATCAAAATAAATCTATACTCTGACATATAATTGAGATTCCAGAAATTAAGCAGAGGAACAAAATGTTAAAAGCTGTTAGAGAAAATAAACAGAACTATAAAGAAAGACTATCAGAATCATGACAGACTTCTCACATGAAGAAACTCTCAAGTCAAGAAGAACTTGGAGTGGAGTATTTCAAGTCCTGAAGGAAAATTTCCAATCCAGACTGAAGTACTATGCAAAACTATGCTTCAAAATTAATGAAGAAATAAAATAGTCCTGTGACAAAGAACAACTGAAGAAATTCATGACCACCAAATGAACCAAACAAACAGTACTGAAAATATTTTAAATAGAGATAAAAATAACCACAATTCCAAGAACAACAACATAAATCAATCACCAAGCAAGGTAAGCAATTAAACAGGGAAAAAAACAGTGAACCAACACAGGGAAAATAACATGACAAAGATAACCCAATCCATATCAATTTTAACTATCAAAATAAAAGCAAAGAAATACAATGGCAGAATGGATCGAAAAACAAGATCCGACAGCATGCTGTATACAAGAAACACATTTAACTCGGAACAAATTCATAGGCTGAAAGTGAAAGGAAGAAAAACTATATCGCAAGCAACAGAAACCCAGAAAAAAGCAGGGGTAGCTCTTTTTTTGCAGACAGTGTGAACTTCAAACTAAGAATGATCAAAAGAGAAAAGAAGGTCACAACACATCTGTTAGGAAAAATTCAAAAGACACAACAATCATAAATATGCATGCACCAGATACAGGAGAAACCAACTAAAGAAGACAAATATTAATAGACATAAAAAATGAAATATGCAATAACACAATTGTAATAAGGGAACTTAATGCCCTATCATCACACAGAGATAGATCAGCATGAAAAGTCAGTAAAAAATAACAGAACTAAACCAAACCTGTGAACACATGTATTTTTAGATATTTACAGAGTGTTCCAACCAACAACATCAGAATACGCATTCTTCTCATCTGCACATGGAACTTTCCCTAACATAGAATATACTGGCCCATGAATCATGCTTAAGTAAATGCAAAGGAACTGAAATTATCTCATGTGTATTATCTGATCATAGTGCAATAAAATGGGAAATTAGTGACAAAAGAAACTGCAACAATTGCATAAATGCATGGAAATTAAATAGCACTCACCTGAATAATCAATGGAACACAAATCACAGATCTCAAAGAAGATATGAAACCTTACTTACAAACAAATGAAAATGCAAATATAGCATAGAAAAACCTGTGGGATGCAAAGAAAATATTCCTAAGAAGTTAAGTTATAGTGGTAAATACTCACATTAGGGAAACAGAACCAGTACAAATAACCAACCTAATTCTATACCTCAAACTCTGAGAAAAAACAGAGCAAGACAATTGCAAAGTTTATACAAAGGATGAACTTATAAAGATCAGAGCAGAAATTAATGCAATTGAGACTATGACAATAATACAGAGAATTAAGTAATTGAAGAGCTGGTTCTTAGAAAGAATAGATAATATTGATAAACTCCTAGAAAACTTTTCAAAAAAGGACAGAAGAAACACAAATTCATCCAAAGAGATGTGAAAAGGGTGAAATGATTACAGATCTTGTGGAAATGTAAAGGTCATAAATACTTACTTTGAAATTCTTTAGGAGAATTAAACAGGGAAGAAATGGACAAATTCTCTTTTTTTTTTTTTTTTGTACTGGGGATTGAACTCACAACTTCACATTCGCCAGGCAGGCATTTATGCTGCTGAGCTAAATCTCCAGCCCTTTTAGTTTTTTTTTTTTTTTTTTTTTTTAGAAATGGACAAATTCTTAGAAACATAAGAATTTCCAAAAGGTATATCAAGAAGATATAAAATGTTTGAATAACCCAATATTGGATAATGAAATCGAGAATGTAATTAAAAATTCAACAACAAAAATATCCAGGTCCTGAAGGATTCACTGATGAATTCTTTAAGAAATTTAGAGATTTAAAGCCAATTCTTTTCAAATTATTTAATGAAATTGACAGGGAAGCAATACCCTTTAACTCATTTCTGGAGGTAAATATTCATATGATACAAAAACCAGAGAAAAATAAAGCCAAAAGGGAATCCCAAAAGTCAATCTCTCTAATGTGCATAGATACAAATGTCCTCAATAAGATACTAGCAAACAGAATGCAGCAAATCATGTGGAAGATTATACACCTTGAACCAGTGGGATTCACCCTGGAAATGCAGGGACGGATTAACATACACAAATCAATAAATGTAATACACCATATCAACAGCACCAAAGACAAAAATCACATAAACATCTCAATAGATGCAAAGAAAGCTTTTGATAAAATCCAACACTTGTTCATGATTAAAATCCTACAAAAAATGGGAATACATGGTCCTTCACTCAATCTGACAAAAACCCTCTATTGACTATCCAACTGCCAACATCATAGTAAATGGGAAAAATCTGGATGCTTTCTCTCTAAATTCAGGCACAAATTTTTTTTTAATTAAAAATAAATAAATAAATTCAGACACAACACAAGGATATCCACTATCAACACTCCTATTCAGGATATTTCTGGAAATATTAGCCAGAGTGATTAGACAACAGGTAGAAATAAATTCAATAAGCATAGGAAAGGAAGAAGTTAAATTACCATCATTTGAATATGATGTGATATTCTACATAGAAGACCCCAAAAATTTCACCAACATATTTCTAGAATTAATAAGCAAATTCAGTAGCATAACTAAATACACAGCAAACACTCAAAAATCATAGCATTCCTGTACACAATAAACAAACATACTGAGACAGAAATTAGTGAACTGACACCTTTCACAATAATACCCAAGAAAATAAAATATGTAAGAATCAACCTAACAAAGGAAGTAAAAGTTCTGTGCATTGAAAATTATAATACTCTAAAAATGGAGATCAAAGATAATGTTGGAAAACTGTAAAGATATCCCTTCTTCATGGGTAGGCAGAAAGAACATTGTGACAATGGCCATATCCCTCAAACTGTTAAACAGATTTAATGCAACACCAATCAAAATACCACTAGCATACTTCAAAGATTTAGAGAAAACAGCACTAAAATTCATTTGGAACTGGAGGAGACCTAGAATAGCAAAGGCAGTCTTGTACAACAAAAACAAGGCAGGAGGCATGATAATTCCTAACTTGAAATTGTACTACAGAGCTACAGTGATAAAACCAGCATGTTACTGGGAAAAAAAACAATAGATCTGAGGATAGGTGGAACAGATTAGATGACGCAGGAACAATTGTGAATACACTCGGCCACTTTATCTTTGTCCAAGGAGTCAAACAATTTTAGTAGAAAAAGAAAAGTGTTTTTAATACATGGTGCTAGAAAAACTGACTTTCTACATTACAAAAAATAAAACTAGACCCATGTCTGTCATTATGCACTAAACTATGTCAAAATGTATAAAATATCTAAATATTAAAACACAAACACTAAATCTACAGGCAGAGAACATAGGTAGAAATTCTGATAGCATAGGGGTAGGCAGAGTTCATAAACAAACCAAACTGCTTAGGATGAAATACTTCAAAGAATCAACCATTGGGATCTCATCTTATTAAAACATTTTTGAACCTCAAGAGAAATACAAACAAATGAGAGTGAAAAGAAAACTCACAGTATAGGAAAAAAATTTAGTCCATTGTTCCTCGGACAAGGGATTTTAATGAGAACATACAAGGAATTGAAAACAATCAGACCCCCCAAATTTAAAGACCTAATGCTTAAATGAACAGCTGAGATGAAGACACACTTCTCAGATAAAAAAATGTAAATAGTAAACAAATATATTAAAAAATCTTCAACACTGGTCATTCAAGAAATGCAAATGAAAAGAACAATGAGATTTTATCTCACCCCAGAAAAATGGCTTTCATCAAGAAATCAACCAATAACAAATGCTGCTGAGGCTGTGGGAAAAAGAAACACTTCTCCACTGTTGGTGGGAATGTAACCTGGTACAACTACTCTGGAAATCAGTGCTGAGTTTTCTTTAAAAAACTAGGATTAGATGTCCCATTCAACTTAGATATTCCCCTTCTGGATGTTTTCTCAGAAGAATTAAAAACATCTTTCCACAGCGATATATGTACACCCATGGTTACAGCAGTACAATTTATAATATCTAAATCTTCGAAGTAATTCAAATGTCCATAAGCCAAGGAATGATTAAAATATAAGTGGTATTTGTAAACAATGGATGTGGTTCTTTTATACTAAGCCAAAATGAAGGATAATCTCAAGAATTTTGCAGGCAAATGGATGCAACTGCTGATACTGACAAATGAAGTAAATCAGACTCAAATGTGTAAGCATCTTAATGTCTCCCCAGTGGAAGAAACTGAAAAAAGTCAATAAGACCTAAAATGTGCAATGATATTGTGAAATGGAAAAAACTGCTCAAAGGGAGAGAATAACTGGGATGGGGGAAAGGAAAAAAGGAAGGAAAAATATATAAATATGTACATAAAATAGCTAAGATAATTATACTACTATTTCCATTAACTCTTTGAAAGAAATGGTTTGTGCTTATATTGTTTGATCAGTTTTGCTTACCTATGTCTTGCAATCTGAGTAGCTACTTTGAAGATAGCAATAAGCAATATATTAACCATTGTTAATTTTCTATTGTTTTGAAATTCTTTATCATTGTTTTCATTGTTTTCTTCTCTTTAAAATAATAAAACCAAATGTTAGTGGTCAACTTATTATCAGCAAACTAACAATATATATAACTTGTTTAATCACACAAAAACTCTCTCTTTGATAAGAACAAACCACTCTTCATCCACATGAGAATGAAGGAAAAGTCATGTGGTATGCTCATAAAATAAGAAAGTGACCTGCTGACAACAGCATTCTTGAGTAGATAAAACACACACACACACACACATACACACAGACACACACACACACACACACACACACACACACACACACTACTCAGAGAAAAGCAGTTTATCCCAACAGTCTTTACTATACGATAATATTAAGATGATTTTTAGAAAACTTGGATTTACTTTTTCTGTAAAATGAATATTTGTATGTTGATGAAAGAAAAGAGACAATGAAAAGATATTCCGTAATGATGATGGTCAATTATGTTTTAAGATTTGAATTGCAAATGGCATATTAATGAAAAATTACAGCTCTCAGTCCACCATAGGCACTCATAATTAAAAAAATAACCCTATAGTAGAAAGAGCATACTTTGAGCAAAATACTGTTAAATTACAAATTATTAAAAAATGTAAAAAAATACAAACAACATTTTACATGAAATTTGGGCACAAATTGTAAAAACAAGAAATAAACTTTTGGAATGCTTAAAATGTTACTGAAAAGAGAAGATTTGTATGTTGGAGAATCCAAGAAAAATAAAATAATGAAATAAATATATTAAACAAAGGAAGAAAGAATACAGTTAGAAAAGGAACAATTTAAACAAGTAGTATAAGCTAATTACAGTTTATATCTTAAGATAAAATTCTTATAATTTTGTTGAATAAAATGACATATAATGTTGATTGCCTCCAGAGTTGATATTTATATTGCAACACATTTCCCAGTTAATTTTCCATCATACTGAATTTATTAATGAATTTTGGATTTTGATACAAGTGTCTTAGTCACTTTCTCATCACTGAGATACCCACAATTTAAAGAATAAGAGAATTTTTTATTGCTTTTCAGAATTTTTGGTCCATACTCAATCTGTTTCAAGGGAGAAAACAAGACAGAGAGGCACAGGGAAAAACAACTGCTCATGCCACACAGGCAAGAAAGCAGGAAGGAGAGCAAGGAGCTAGGGAGGGAGACTGACCTTTTCCGGTCAGATTTCTAGTAACTGCCTCTTCTCGCCAGACCTTAGATATTCAGGTTAGGATTTTCATGATCCAATTAGTTTTTAAATGTCATATTCTAAGCAAATAAGAGTTACATGATTTATTCTCTAGCTACGCTATAACAAAATATAAAAAATTTACATATATATTATATAAAGGAAGCTTAGATGGATACATATGTATACATAGTAATACCGGGGTTCACAAACATTTCTTTTCATGAAGAATTCTGTTTGCAAACAGAAGCATTTGACAAAATTTTCCTTCTATTCACAAACTGCACATCTGGTCATCTTTCTTTCAGAAACAAGAAAGCAGCCATCTTCCTCCGAATCATGGAATGAATTAAGTTCATGAATCTATCTATCTATCTATCTATCTATCTATCTATCTATCTATCTATCTAGAGAGGTGTAGAATTAGTGGGTTGATGAATAAGAATTAATTGATACATGGTTGGTTAGATGACCATATATTCTATATTCTATTGTGAAGATAATATTCTACATATTTACACAAGTTAATACTCTAAGCTCCAGGTTTCATTGCCTAATGAAAAATAACACAATCAAAAACATACTACCTTACACTTTATTTAGTATCTACGAGGAAACGTTATTTGTGAGTTGCTTAAATTAGATTTAAATTGACCTTTCTTAGAATAATAATTTATGCTTGCTGGAGAAATATGGGAGAATATAAGAATATTTTTTCTTTTAAATTTAAACTACTTCCCTTTTGGAGTATAGATTTTTTAAATAGGTAGCTTTTCATATCTTTTATTTTAGTAATTTAAAAAATTGTTTGTTTGTTTTTTTGGTATCAGAGGTTGAACTCCCTACCTAGTTTTTGCCAGGCAGGCACTTACACAGCGGAGCTAAATCCCCAGCTGGGAGTATAGATCTTTATGAGATAATCCAGAACATTTTTATTCTGCTCATCATAGGAAATGAATCTATGATAATCTTTCTCTTTTCTACATTCTTCCTATTAAAGTAACACTACGTTTTATGTCAAATGTAGCCCTTTTCCACTCTTTAAATAATGGAAACTTTGAAAATTTAGAAAAGGTATATATCATTCACTTTTAAAAGTAAAGATAGACATGGTATTCCCTTGAATTTTACTAAATCTTTCCTTATCTGAATGTCTGTCTTTATTCATCCATAGTAAAATAATTCTCTTTTTATGTATTCCATGGTGATTTCCATTCTGGATTTCTCAAATAAATCGATTGTATAATTTACATTGTTCAATGATGTTTTACACTTTGTTTTTTCAATATTGGATAATCCATATATTTTGTTCCATTTGTGGATTCCATGATATTCACAGTATTGTTAGATTTGAGTGGGTGATGGAATATTGTACTGATCACATTAATCAACAGGAAAAGGTTCATAGAAAGGATGTCACAATTGTCATGGTATTTGCACAGGAGATTCAGAATGCTTTAAGAAAATACTGGAAGGTTGGTGAACTCACAAGGCATAAGATAGCTAAATGCCAAATTTTAAAGTTTCCATAAAAAAGAGTTTCATATTAATTCTCCTGTTAAAAACCCTTATTTGTAGAATATTAAGATGCTACATTGCATGTTCCAGTCTTATAGCAATTAAGAAAGGTTGTGCTGAATTGTTCATTCTATAGAAAGAGCGAGCACATTCAGTAAACCACAGAAAACTTTGTGATTTCCAGCATTCTTAAGAAAAACCAAAACTAAAAGCAAAACAGATAATAACCAAAAGCTATTTAACTGAAAACATGGAATATTAAGAAGAGGGATGTCATCAGTTTGGTGTTACAGAATGTTTCAGACATAAACATTCTTAAAGACCCATTAGCTTAAAACTCCATTTTGTAGATAAAATTGAGACAAATGCAAAGCAACTGTTTAATAGAATCTAACAAGAGAAGCAGTATAAAATGTCAAATGAAAGAGATTGTAATTTCTCATTCCTAACTTTTTCCAAACTTTCAGACCTTTCAAGCGTAGAGTCTCTCACATATGTTAAGTAGCTAAACTTTTTGGTTCATTCAACAAACATATGCCAAATGCCTTTTACATGTCTGACTAAACTCTTTGCAATGAGAATATGATTTTTGATAAGTTATGCTCATGCCATTTATTGAATTACAGTAAAAAGTGGGTAGAGTTCATCTAAAATTTAAAATACAAAATTATATATGTATTAATAATTCTTGCATACTATACTTTGGTTACTCTATTTATTGATAAAAAGAAAAATAAGCATAATTTTAATTATATTTTGAACTACAAATTTCCTTATGTATAGGCACTAAAAGTTCCAAAAATTAGCCAAGTGATTTTAATTTCTATATTCAATGTGCATCACACATGGAAAATACAAAATATTCTGGAGCCATTTGAAAACAACTTGCTTTATTTATTTTCCTCTTACATGAATGGAGATTATAAAAAGTCTCTCTTGAATATCTTCCAAATCAATTATTTGTATTATTGTCATTTTTTTCTATTATAAAGCATAGAGACAGATGATGTGTCCTTATAACTGTTTAATACTAGAAATGGTCTATTTATGTGGGTCTTGGCAAAAATATTTTTATCTCAAACCTATTTATGTCACACAGGCTTATTGTACATAATAATATATTTATTGATAAAATAAACTTATTTTAAAGGGACTAAAAATTTTGGACAGAAATGAATTAATCACAAATATTAAGAAAAGTAAAAGAGCAAACCTTAGAAATACTCTACATCCTAATGTTACAAAAATTTTTAACAGATTTTTCCATTCATATACAGCTTCTTACATCAGAACATGAGCATAACTCATAGGTTAATGTCTGTGAGACAGTAGCAAATTAGAGTAAGTCCTTGAGTCAAATAACTATCTTTGAAGTAGAAATATTTCCTTATGTGTATATGTGCAGAGATTTATATATATATATATTTTTTAAATGATATGAATGAAATATTATATGAGCCAGCAAATCATGTAGACCGTTTTTAAAGTTTTTTGTTCCACATACAAAATATGTGCTAAATTTAATTATAATGAATTAAATATATTTTTATTTATATTTGCCTAGTTAATTAAGTGTTAATAGTAAAAATGTGTTTCTATTGATAGGTAAAAGAAACTTGGCTTTTCTTTCTTTTAAAATTTCTCTAAATCTTTAAATAATTTTGCAGTTTGCTATCACTTGTCTGCCAACCAAAATAATCTCAAGAGTCCTTGGTGAAATTTAAGTTAAGAAAATAAATATTACAGTTTTCTATTTTGTTAAAAAATATCGGTCTCTTGTCAATAATTGACTTATTTTATATCATCCAGGCTAATTTTATAGTAACTATTGTTAGTGCCAAATATAATTATAAAAAATTCTCACAAGAGTATTTTAAAAAGAGCAATAAAAACATTAATTAAATAGAAATTTCACAAATAATCATTACATCAAAAACAAGAACAAAAAATAACCTCTGTCCTGTATTTTAATGACAATTTTTTTAAAGGCAATTCTCAGCTATTTATCTCCAATTGTGGTTTTTTTGTTTGTTTGTTTTGTTTTGTTTTGTTTTGCCTTTTGGTGATCCAGCACTATGTAATTGCATTTTAAAGAAAAGAAAAAATTCATGACCTAAATTAAGTGCCACAATCGCCAATCATCCTTAACTCATTATCTATCAAAGATTAATGATGGTTGTTGAGTGTGACAATAGAGCAAAACTCAGGAACATTTTCTTGTTTCTATGTTAAACTTAATAAATAGGCTAAATCAAGAAATTAAACATACACTTATTTCATATCCTTCCATGAAATGATTTAATAGCTGTACTTTGGGGGAAAGGTGAAAATAATTTTGTAGTAAAAATACTGAATTCTCATAACTATTGAACATACCTAATATATGTCAAGTATGATTCTGAATACTCAAATAAGGTGACATTAATGTCAGGGACTCTCATTGACTTCCCAAATTAATATAGTGTGTTGTAGTCAGGATTTGGAAGGGAATAGCTTTAATATAAGACACACAATTTATAAGATTATTTTATAACATTCACCTAAAAAGTCAAATTCAGAAGAATACAAGAGATCTGTGCACACACTAGAAACCCAACAAATTCAGTGGAGAGTCTAGATCCCATAGCAATGTCCTATACAAGTCCAACTGAAGACCTAGAGCAAGTCCAACTGGAGACCTAGAGCCCTTGACAGTGTCTCATGAAAATCTGTATCAACGATCTGCATTGGGGAGGCCCAAAGGTCAGGAGTAGGAGCTAGAAAGTCTGAGCCAGTGGGATGAAGGATCTGTGCCAGCAGGCTGAGAACTCTACACTGGGGCCAGGAAGCAATTTTCAAAGTAAGGAGAGGGTCTTCTCGAAAGTGACCCATCGCCATTCTTGGTGACAGAATGGACCTGAGCTCCTCTGATGCTGAGAACAGTTGCGTTCATATCAAGAAAGCCTTCTTCAGGAGAACCCACAGCACATCACCTTCCCCTCTAGTTCTGTTTTTATGGTGTGGAAACAATCCTCAAGTGTGCCTTTCACACCAGAACTATGCTGATTCAGTTTAGCTGGGTGTTACAAGTTTACCTTTAGTTAATCCACCACAAGGAAAAATACTTATAATAGTTCTTACTTCCATAGAGCAAAGGAATATCTAGGTCAAGCCATAAATGAGAATTTGTACAGGGTCAGAGATTTTGGAAAAGGAGATGGGACAATGGAATAAGAACAATAGTGGCAAAGTGTTCCAATAAAACTTAACTCAATAGCTAATTCTCTGAAGGAAAACAAGCTGTACTGCTATGAAGATCAAAATAAATGCATAATATGTAAAGAACAGGGTGATACTATATATGTATTTGTATGCCTAGGAGATCCTTCATTTGCTTTGTGGTACCCACAGAAAGGTTTAAACATATCAATCTCTTGAAATATGAGCTTCTTGACATTATATAATCTGCATAAAATGAGAAGGGATCCATTTTGTCTATCACAGTTTTGGCTGATGGAAAAAGAACAAGAGATGGAAAGAGGGAGATGAAAGGGAATGGAAAAACAATTGAAGGGAAAATATACAGGAAACCTTTACAAATGGGAAGGGAATCAAGTGTTTAAAAGAGTAGGAATCGAAAAAAGGAGTAGGGAACAGAAAACAAACAAAGTGAGATTTGTTTTGTACGTGTACCAACTCCCCACTCACAGCAAGTGTAGTCGTTATATACTGCAAACACGTACTAATAAAATCCATGGCCATCTAGGTAGCACGAAGTTTTGGAGGTCTGTCTCTCTGAATCTTGAGTATAGAGTTTCAGCTTCATTCCTGTGGTAAATAAATGTGGTTAAAACGTTAGAAAAAATAAGCAAATTGAAACGTTGTTTTAAATTATTGTAATAACTGGATGTAGTAGCAATGAGATTGGTATTAGAAAGTAACCTGGAAGATTGACAATCTCTAAATGTAACAGTTGTATCACTATAAATTAAAATAATCAATGTGATTTTTGCAAAGTAATTAGAATCAATGTTCTATTTTTAAAGTATCAAACTTTAATGATGGATTCATGGGTTAAAAGAGAAGTTGGAAGAGGAAGAACTTTGGAAGAAATAGAAAATGTCAAGTTTTAAATATTTTAAATCTGACAAGACAATAGCATTGTTGTAGCTAGTTTTTAAAGAAATATATATATATATATAAACACATTTGTAATTTAGTTATTCATCATAAAGTATAAAATTATTTAAATGATGTAGGAAAAATATATAAAAGCCAAAATACCAAACAAATGTAGCCAACATGAAATATTTTAATTATTACAAAATTTTCCATTTATTAATTTATCAATATCAGATTTACATATTTTTTGATTCATTAGCAAATCCATTGCCACTTCTTCTATGTCTCAGCTCCAGTAGCATGGCCTTCATGTCTTGGTGTCCTGCTTTGAACATACAGACTGTATGATTAGAAGCATTTTGACTTGTTTCCTTTACCCAAAGATTCTTTGTTTATCTATTTATGTATCTGGCTAGCTAGCTTCTATGTGTCATCTATTTCTATCTAGCTGTCATCTTTCTTTTGAGATAAGTATTATAGATTCGTAAGGATAACCACAGCAAACACAACAAAACCTTGACATCCATTATTTTCCGATAGGTCTTAGTGTTCTATTCATCATAAAAAATTCACAGTGTATCAAATTCAGTGAGCTCATTTTCTAATCCTAGTAGTTCAAGAACAGACAAGACTAGCTTTCATTCATCCCTGAAATGCAGAATGAGCATTTATTAAACAAAGAAAATAATAAACATTTTACATCTTCACTTAAAAACTTTAACTCTTGCCTTTTTTCTGAATGATAATTTCATTCTCATTCTTTTTTCATTGTTTTACATAAGAAAATACACAATTGCAGAATGCCAAGTGACAGTGAAAACATTCAATTCAAGAGCAAAGCCCCACTTCCTTAATTTTTTACTCAAATTACAGAACATGAAACTATGTCTTATAATAAGTTCAAACATACTGTTACACAGATGCCCAACAATTCCATCTGGCATAAATTCTTCCTTAGTGCTCTGCCAATGTCTTTCATTAAAAGCTGTTAATATCTGGTTAAAGGCCATCCATGTTAGTGAATAATGTGGCTATGAAAATAGTCAACAATTTATTTGCTTATATATTAACATTTAATACTTATTGAATATTGTATTCTCTTTTTCTCAGAAATATGTATAGAAAAATTCATAAGACATGTACCAATGAACAAAGCATTTTTTACATGAAATATTGGTTTCACTCACTTCTTTATTGGACCTGGAAAAATGCACTTTGAATTTCTTTAAAAATGATCATATATACAGAATGGAAAAAGTTTTGTTAGGTATTTCTTAGGCAAAAGACTAATATTTAGAAAATATAAAAAATTCAAAGAATTTGATCCTGCAAAATAAAAGAACCAATCAAAAAATATAGGTGAGTGACATGAATGGACACTTTCCATAGTAAGCACACAGCATCATTAGAAGAAATGTTCAGGATTGTTTTCCAGGAAAGAAATGCAAATTAAAACACTTAGATTTCATTTTACCCCAGGAAGAATGTCCATCATCAAAAAATCAAATAACAAGGGCAAGGTTACAGGGAAAAAGAAATCCTTCTACGTTGTTGGTGGGAATGTAAACTAATACAACCTTTATGGAAATCCATGTGTAGATTCCTAAAGAAACTAAAATGAAAAATTTAATTTGATCCAACTCTTCTTCTCTTCCACGTATTTCAGTGACACAAGCATACCCATGTGTATAGCAGCAGAAATCATAATAGTTAAAGCTAAATCTTGAAAGCAGTCTAAATGTTTGTCATCAGTTGAATGGATAAGGAAATTGCATTGTAGAGTACTGCACTGACATAAGGAAAGATAATTGAGTTATGTGTTGGTAACTGGATGAACCTTCAGATGATAATTTTATGTGAAATAAACCATAGCCACAATTTTAAATATTCCATGATTTGTCTTATATGAAATACCCAATGTATAAACGAAGAGCGAAATCAAAGCTATAAGATAGGAAGTAGGGCAAGAGATCTTTTACAATTGGAAAAGGGATCAGGAGATGAAAGCAGAGTGAGGGAGGAAAGAACAATGGGGTGAAACGAATTGGGATGTGTTATACACATATACTAACTTCACACAAGGATGTAAACACTATGTTCTCCAAAAGTGTACTTCTTAAATTATCATGTTTCATAAAGGTCAAATATTTCATTGAAATTCATATTTTATGATGTTAATAACTATTAATGAACTTTTAGTTCATCAATATTTTTCAATTACCTTATTCATTAGTATTTAAGAATATCTCCTAAAAAAATTCCTGTTTACAACACACTGGGTCATATATGTTGTCATTCCTTTTAAATTCAATGAGCATTTATATGAACTATAAAAATAAAATATAAATAAATATAAATATTTTATACAAATATAACTTCATTCATATTTAATATTAGTTTAAATATCTGTAGGTCATCCTAAATATACAACCATAATATAACAACATATCAGAAGATATATGCTTAGAGAAATATTTCTAAATTTTATAACTTAAAAAAGCAAACCATAATATTCTTAAAAATTATCTTTATGAAGGCCTATTAAAACCAACAAAAATTCAAAGGTTAGTTTTATTAACGATTACATATTGACAAAAAAAGAAATATGATAGAAGCATCTGTAGATTTCATAATTTAGAAAAGCAAACCATGATTTTAAACATTTAAAAATTTTTCTCTATAACGATTTATTAAAATCAATAAAAATACAAATTTTAGTTTTAATCATTATTATAATTCATAAAAATAATTTTCAGGAAGATTATAAATATTCTAACCTATGTTCATGTGAGTTGCTTTCTAAGTAGTCACACAATTATGAGTGTAAAATTGTAGCATGCACTTAATTTCCATAGAATGTTATCTAACTAATAGAATTAAAGTCTACTCTCTTTTTATCCCATGGCATTTTTTATTTTTCTTCTTTCCTTTCCTGTCTACACCTGTCTCTTCATTTGACTTCTTTTTTATTTGTCTTTTCCTGTTTGTTTTCATTTTGGAAGCACTGAGGATTTTCACAGAAGATTAAATATTTGGAAAACAATGTTTTGAAAGTGTAGCCATCATTTGGTAGTAGAATCTTTCTCTTCATTACAATTGTGCACATGTAGTCAGCATAGTATCTTTCTTAGGTTTCTTTTTCATGGAGTCAAGAATTTAAGAATGTATCATTTTAGTGTCATTGTACTCTTTTGAGCAGTATATATTATTTGTATATTTTATTTTGTCTTAAATACATACTAATGAATGAAATAATGCCTTTAAATGTTGAGGTGACTTGTTATTCAGTATTTATTAGTTAGAAATAGCCATGATTGTTATGACGCATGTATGTGATAGTGTAGTATAGATACAAAGAAAGTTCCAATTTCTCTGGCTGTTACTCAAACAGTATCTACCCTACTTTTGCTGATGTTACTAAGCCCAAAGGAGAAAACAGCACAACAGAAACTTCAAATACAGGTCAGTAGCACATTTATAAATCATTAAATTCAATGGGGTTATACACATATGTAACAAACAGCAAGAATTTTAGCCAATAAATCTCTAAGCCATTTAAGGATTTCTTTTTTACTTTGCAGAGATATTATTCTATCTCTTAGATGGCTAATGGATAGTTTGAGGCAAAAAATCTGCAATAGTTGCTACTATCTGAAACACATACATGCATTCAAAACACAAAGTGAGAAGAGTTCCACTGCTCATTAAAATGACTTATTTCAACAACTTTTACTTTTCTCCCAAGCAGTATTGATACCATGAAAATATTTTGCAAGAACCTCTTTAGTCGTTGAAAATCCTAGAAGATTCAGTGTGTGTGGTTGTCCTGTAGCAGTTTCAAACTTTAAATTGGCTTTAACCACATTTGCATTTGCAAATAAGTATAGGGTGTATATTTGTTCATTTTCACTTATGAAAATTATAATAGAAACAGCAATACCTAAATTTTTATTTATAAGCAATGAAGGCTGATCAACATTTTATTTCTACAAACTATTTAAAAATAGAGGTGGAATACTGACTGATCTGGACACACCAAGTGTAATTTAATCCTTTGAAGTTATGTAGAAAGATAGTTGTGTTTTTGAATGCATATTTATTTTTCCCAACTTTAGTAAGAACTATTGTTGATAAAGGAAAGCTTAGTTCTTGTATACACCAGCTAGGTATGTTTTCTTATTCAGTGAAGGTTTTCTTTTCCAGTATCAGCCTCACTTTTCCAGCATCCCTGGTTCTTAATATTATCTCTAAAGATCAATCAAATGCCACTCAGGATATTCCCACAAGTTCACTGAGAATCTTCTGAAGAACATCTGCTTGTTTAGAAAACAAATATGCAATACATATATAATTTCTACAAAAATACAAAAGAGTGGTAAGGTAGATCATAATAGGTGAATAAAGTAATATTTTTGACACTAGAAAATGATACTTCTATAATTAGTTCTTGGAAAACTCCTAAGGAATTTTCTTGAAGCCTAGGCATTGGATAAAAAATAAAGAAAAGGAAAAAGAATATCTCTTCAGTTGTGAATAATGCTGATTCTTCTTTCTTCCCTCTTCTTTTCTTTTTCTCTTCCATCTTTTATTTAGAACAAAAACTCACAAATTTCTCACTTGCCATAGTTATACAATCATGATAAACATATTCTATCATTTATTCAGGAGAAAAGCTCATTATGATAGTTTCAAATACTAGACAATTGGAAATATATTAAATATCATCCCTGATTTTCCAAAATTCTCTCAAGTAAAAATATTATCTACCATTGATGCAGCATACTAGTAATTTGATGTAGTAAACTGAACTTCAGATTCCTGTTTTAGTGAGAAATACTAAATTTAGTGAGAAATACTAAATACAAATAGTCAAAAGAAATTGAATGCAAGAGGTGTGCAAAGCAAAAGTCATAGGCACATAAAATGTGTGCCAGTATAATCAATAGATATGTACTATTTCCATTTGGAATTGTATTCTATTAGATCACACTAGGCATTTTTGTTGCATATTCCTTGTAATATCTTTTAGAAAAGTAGTTGACCTGTGAGAATACAATAAAAGACATAACATGCTTTTGGATTATCAGAAAGAGAAGAAAAATGTACAAGCCTGAGAAAATACCAAAATAAATAATTGTTGAAAAATTTCAAAACTGGACATGAATATAAAATACAAAAATGATAAGGCTAGAAAAAATGATAATATAAACATATGTACAAGATCATTTTTTACCAGATAATTTCAAAATGTTGGCTCAATGAAGCTGTACATTCAGTTAGATGACTTCTGTATAGCCAGGAAGATGAAAAACTTTAAGACAGATATACCACACACTATTTCAAGGGAGGAAATGTGGATGTCAGTAAGACAGGAGGAAAATCTGTACAACAAATAGAACTGTTCTAAGCCTTGATTCTGGAATTTCCAGAATCCAGAAACTGTAACAGAATAAATTTTTCTTGTGTAAGCCATGCAGCCTGTAGTACATTTGTATGGCAGCCTCAGCAATGTAAATAAAATGGCCATGATGTCCAAAAACTTTTCAGTATTTAATTTATTTTTGCCTGCTGCCTGACTCTCTGTATCAGTTCATACCTCATTCTCTTTCTATCTCTTTAAATATCCCAAATTTATGTTGGTCACTCTGAATACACAGTAACAATAAATAAGAACTGTTACATTTTTAAAAGTTTAAGGTTAAAGCTAAAAACTAATTTGGGGAATAAAGAAATTCTTATACCATAGGGTGGGGTAGGTAGCATTGACCTGGTACCACAAAGAATAGAGTTCTTTTGTATTTTGGGGGCAATAAAAAATGAAATGTTAATATTTATTTTCTACATCTATTTGAATCCTAGTATGCACATTTGATCTGTCTTGTTTCATAAATGTTTTCTGACCAGAATCTAGCAGCATTTAAACAGAGTTCAATTATTCTATTCTGTTATAAACAAGGAAATCCTGAGCAAAGCATACATATATTTAGCTTGACTATCTGGTGCTATTTAAAATATCAGTGAAATTGGATAGTTTTTATTTTAAGGCATTTTGATTTCTGACTCAGTTCTATCAGTTTCTTGTTATTCATTTCATATATGTGCCATGTATTTGTAACATAGCATAGTTGGAGGTGGTTCAAAGATTTTTTTGATTCCTGTAACTTATTTGTTATATTATAAATTTAATTATTGGCATTTAAATTTCAGTGTTCACTTAATGGCTCTAAGATACCTTGAAAAACATAAAGCAATGATAATATTGAGAATCACACTGTTATTCTGTTTGAAGTTTAGTAAATAAGCAAGTTGTGTATGAAAGGAGATGATGTGTTGTGTGTAGGATCTTTGAAATGGAAAAGTACAAAGGAAAATTGCACTTTAGTTTTTGATTAATTCTAAACATGCAGCAGTCACTCCTATACTTGTCTATACATGATAGTGTTAGTGACATGTGCCTGGACAGAAACAATCACATTTCTAATTAGCTCACCTGGATGCTTAAGTTCAAAGTACCTTCATAGTGAAAAAAAAAGTGACAACTCATATAGCTGATAGATAGATATAAGCTTGTCTCAGGAGTGAGGTGAACATGACAGGTGGCAAAAACTATAAACACTTCCTTAGGATGAAAACGGTATAGTAAATTTAGGAATAAGGAAGCAGAGAATTTTCAGTTAGTTGTAAGGGAATATCTGAAAGTGAAGCAGCTCTTCTGAATCATAAACTGTGAAAATAAGATACATATGGTCAAATTAATTTCAAATTTAAATTTTATGATCTAGTTTTATAAATCGGGCATATTTTCGATGCAGAGTGAGGGATACAATGCATTTTGATTGCCATATATTTTGATATTTTGTTGATTAGCATGATTATTACCTTGACTTGAATAAAGACATCTAGGAGATTAATAAAACACACTTTTGAGAAGGTTGGGTGGGTCAGAACTGTATCGTGTTGCTGGCCCCTTTCTCCCACTGAGGTAATTGACTGTCACAAGGTTAGAAGCTCTCTTTGTTAAGACATTCTGTATAACATTTCTGACTTGGAGCCAGCTGATAATGAACTGAAACTGCTGAAACTGTAAGGCAGAATAAGCTTTTTCTCTTAAAATATGTATCTCAGGAAATTTGAGCCAGCAGTGAACAAATGACTAATACAGAGATTGTCCCACAGCTTGTGTATAAATTTCTCTTTTCAAAAGATAAAAAATAAACACAAATAAAGAAGTAAACAAGCAATGCAGATGACAAAAGAATAGGAGTCTCTGTTGGATACTTTTACCAAAGTCAACATTTAACAAAAATATGAATTTAAAGTAATTTTAAAATTTCTACTCTACATATGAAGTTTTTTTGGTTACATTGTTTTCAAAGTAAGAAGATAAGTTTTGAACTGAATTGGATTTATAAAATTCCATATAATTTTCTACAATACTGAATCTCAGTAAATTTCACAATGTAGAAAAAAGCATCCATGGATCTATTTTGTTTACTGTTAATGATACCTGAAGGTATAAGAAAATTAAAACGATCTCAACTCTCCATTATTTATAAAGCATAAAGGCATATATTTAATGGTATTCACTGAAAATTCTATCTGGGACATTTCACTGTTTTCTAATTTGAGCCATTGATAGATAGATAGATAGATAGATAGATAGATAGATAGATAGATAGATAGATAGATAGACAGATAGATTGATAGGTAGATGTAAAGTTGCAGCAATTGATTGAGCATTGAAAAATTTTTATGTTTTTAGATATGCAATGGAAGATAAAAAAACTAATCATTCTCGTTTCTTAAATGCATGTGTCATGTGCCATATTATTAGGTTATACTGTCTCTACTTCTTTAAGACCTATAGTCATTCTTGTACACTGAGATTTTTCACCACTTTCCATGTACATGGGCTCAGTAGAAAACAATGTATCTTTTATACTTATTGCAAGCACTTCCTAACAGTTTTTTATGCACTCCCTTCTCTACATTATTCTTGTTTCAAATTTTACATCTTTAGAGAATTTCCACTCTGTCTTAATGAGGATGAAGCCATAAACATATGTCATTATTATCAGTGAGATGATATTGGTATTGTCAGCATCACAACTACCATACTTTTGTCCTTTGAAACTGCACAGGTATGTCACAGAAACTGAAATAGATCTAGCCTTCAGTATGTAATAACTTTCAATTCAAAATAAAAAGGAACTTACTTCGAAGTCAATAGACTATATGCCAATCAATTCAACTAATAGAATGTCATAAGATGCTAGAAAAATCAGAGGTATTAGTTTAAAATTATATTTAAAAGAAAAAAGTTTCATTTCATAACATTTTAAACTAAAAATGATAACATGAAATAAGTGACTCTTTAAAAATCACTCTAGCAGCAGACATTTTTAAAGAAATATTGATTACAAGACATTCTCTTCAGTGATTAAAGTCACTGGTTTTACATGGGTAGCACATTTTTGAAATGAAAATATAGATACATTTTTAAATATTTCTCTGGAACCTTGCCTTGGGCTTTCTCCTGGAAAAAACTTTAAAAAATTATCCTGAGGGGGTTTATAAAGAAAAGAATGGAAGTGACACGGAGTAAAGCTCATGAAAACAAAACTTTGATTTTCTATTTAAATCTTCACAAGGAATATAACCTTTAAAACTTGCATTTTGTGAGCACACAAATGACATTTAAAACTAAGTAGTAAAATCTGTTGTTAGAGTTCCCCATAGTTTGATAATGACGGTAAGTGTAGGTTCTCTTTTCCCCTGACATGTTCTTAGAAATGCCTATAAATGGTGACTATTAAGTAACATGAAAAGAAAAAAGATGAACAGGGCAGCAGAAAATTTTGATCTATTCAAATCCTAATTCAAATAGAAAATTGAAAGAATTTTCATGCATTAAATTAACAAAGTTATGTCCTACAACATTCAAAAGTGAGATTTCAACTCTTCCCCTGAGTCTGTATGAGGGTTAATTTTAATTTGTCAATTTGACTGGACTGAAGAGCAACCAAATTAAACATGAATTATTTATATTCATGACAGGTGTTTTCAAATGTAATTGAAATTTGAATCAGGGCATTTGGTAGATTCTTTTTAAAATGCAAGAACACCAATCCAATCCAAATTGAACCATTTAGTAGAAGTAATAATGAAGGAAGAATTCCCTACTTGAACTTTGTTCTGATTTTGGTAAACTATTATTCTGTCCTGATTTTATTTTTTCAAAAATTTTATCATGATTATTATAATGTTCATTTGTATGTTCACTGTACATAATTACTACTGTATCTTCATGATGAGAAATTGGTTCCTGTACATAAAATATCTCAAATTTTTTAAAAAAAATTCTCCTCCCTTTCAGCTGTCCTTTTTGACAACATTATATTCATATAATTATTTTCAAAATTTTTATAAAGTTAATTACCATACATGCAGATTAACAACCAGATTAAGCTTATAAAACATATAAGATAATTATAATAAATCAAGGTACACTTGTAAATATGTTGTCCATGCTGTATTACAGTAAAGTTTCTCCTCTGTTTTTTCCTATTATCAGTCTTTTATACTGTACTTTATTTATACATCGATTAACTCATATAAGGCAAACCACATGATATTTAAGCTTATATGTCTGACTTACTTCACTTAACATTATGGTCTCAAGGTGCATTCATTTTCCTACAAATGACTCAAGTTTAGCATTCTTAATGGGAGAGTAATACTCCACTATTTATAAATATCACAATGTTCTATGAATTTATCTATTGATAAACATATAGGCTTCTTCCAGGCTTTTGCTATTACTAATTGTGTGCTTATAAACATGGGTATACATGCATCTCTGTGGTGTGATGTTATTTACTCTTTCAGAAGACATGTAAAAAAGAAATGCCTGGGTCAAATAGAACTTTTCTTTTTGGTTTTCTGGGAAATCTTCCAACTGATTTCCACAGTTGTAACAGTTTACATTTCATGAGTTTCTTATCAGTGCACAAAAATGACATTGATTTTTTTTAGTGTGGACTGGGTATCCTGCTATGTTACTGAATCTTGTTATTACTTCTGAAGGTCTTTTCATGGAATATTTAGGTTCTTCCATGTAAAAAATCATCTAATCTGCAAATAATGATAATTTAGTGGCTCTATTTCCTATTCATATCTTATTATTTCTTACCTTTGTCTTTTTGCTCTAGGTAACATTTTGAGAACTTTTGAATTACAGTGGTAAAAACAGACATCTTCTCTTGTTCTTTATTTTAGAGAGAAAGTTTACAGCTTGTCTCCATTTAGTATGATGTTGGCCATTGGTTTGTCATAGGTGCTTTTTATCAGACTGAGATAAGTGTTCCTGTTTTCTTTAGGATTTTTATCATGAATGGACTTCAGATTTTTATCAAATGCTTTTTCTGCATCTATTAAGATGATAGGGACCAGGGATTTAGCTCAGCAGCATAAGAGACTGCCTGGCAGCATGAGGTTGTGTTTTCAATCCCTTGTATATTAAAAAAAAAGTAATATTAAGATGATAATGTTATTTTTTGTTTGCCCCTGTTTTTTGTTATGTATCACATTTATTGATGTGCATATGTTGAGCCATCCCCCCACCTCTGTAATGAAGGCTGGTTGGTCAATGTATGATATTTTTTATTATTCCCTACATTGTATGTATCAGTATTTTGCTGATGATTTTTGGATGAATTCTCATTAAATATTTGCCCTATTTGCCTCTTTTTTGTTTGTATTCTTTTCCAGTATTGGAATTAGGATGATTTTCGCTTTTAGGAATTGGAATTTGGAGTTACTGCTTCTCTTTCTATGTCATTGAAGAGTTTCAGGTGAATTGTCATTATATCTTTTCTAAATTACTTATAGAATTGACCAATGAATTTCTCAGGAACTGGGTTTCTCTCAATAGCTAGATTTTTTAAATTAATTATTCAATTTCATTGACTGAAATTGGATTATTCAACATTTTTTTTCCTTTTTTTTTTTTGGTACCGGGGATCAAATGTACTACCTTGCACTTGCCAGGCAGGCGTTTAGGCCACTAAGCTAAATAAATCCTTGGCCCTCGTTCAACCTCTTTATTTCATGTTGGTTCAGCTTTGGTAGATCATTTATTTATTTACTTCAATTTTCCACATTTCTAGAATACAAGTTTTCAAGGCAGCTACTAACAATTTTCCTGATTTTGATATACTATATTGTAATTTCACCTTTTTCATTTTTAACTATGTAGATTTAGGTCTTTTATTACCTTGTTTTTTAACATTGGCTTTATCTATAGATAAAGATCAATAGATTGGGTTATCTACAGATAAAAATCATAGAGTGGGCTTATCTTTTTACCTCTAAAAGAACAAAATTTTTGATTCACTGATTCTTTGCATTGATATTTTATTCTCAATTTCATTACTTTTCCTCTGATCTTTCTAATTTTCTTCAACATATAGCTTTGGTATTGGATTTTTCTAGTTTTTCTAGGATGTTGAGATATACTATTAAGTTATTTACTTGATTGCCTCTGTTTTTCTTGTGTGGGAAGTGTTTGATGTATACTTTCCTGTAAGGACTACCTTCATTTTGTTCTATTGGCTCTAATATGTCATAGGGGCACTATGATTTAACTATAAAAACCATAATTTCTTTATGAATTTCATATATCATCCACTCACAATAGAAGAGATAATTAATTTCTTAATTTATTTTCATCTTTTACAGTTTCTGTGATGTCTTTTGACTTTGATGCCTGGTTCCATGGTACTATGATTCAGTGATATGCATAAGATAAATTCAATTCTTTGGCATTTAGTTGTGAAGCTTTATGGGTTAGCAAGCATTCCATTATGGCAAAAGTTTCATGTGTTCTGGAAAGAACTTTTGTTCTGTTGATGTTAGACTGAAAACTCTGCACATAAATACATCCACTTGTTCAAATATTTTTTTACAGCTGATATTTCTTTTGTTTTGTTTTATTATTCTAGTTAATCTGTCCATTGGTGAAAGTGGGATATTTAGGTCCCCTCTTCCAATTATACTCTTGTTTATCTGATTTGTGATGTTTACTAATGTTTGTTTATAAGATTGTTTTTTCTGGGCTTGATGTGTACATGTTTTTAATTGTTAACTTTTCCTATTCAATTGTTCCAACAACATGTAGTGATCTTTTTGTATCTTCTGATAAATTTTTGCTTGAAATTCAATTTCTCTGAATTTAGGAAAGTATCTCTTACTTCTTAAAATTCGAGTTCCCATTGCATGGAATACTGTTTTCCATCCTTTGAGTTTTAAACTATGAGTTTCTTTGTAAATTTGTGTTTCTTATATACTGTATACTATTCAGTTTGCCTTCTCAATGTATTCTACCAAACCCATGTGTTTGGTTAAGATATTAAGACAATTCCCATTGAAAGGTATTACTGAAATGCATTGACTTATTCCTGTCATTGCTTTATTTTCCTGTTGTTTATTTCTGTTATTTTCTCACTGTTGTTTATGCATTTGTTCTACCAGATATATTCAATTCTTTTGTATTACCAGTATTGTTAGCTTCATTGTCTCTTTCTTCATTGTCTCTTTAAAGGATATTTTGTAACTATCGATTAGTAGGTATGAGTTTCTTGGGGCATTCTTTGTCATGAGAATAAATAATTTATTTTGTTTTCACTTTTAAATGAACATTTTTCAGAATACCCAAGTCAGGGTTGGAAGATGTTATCTTTTAGGGTTTGGGATACTTGACTCCAAGTCCTCCTGGCCTTAACCGTTTATAGAGAATTCTGTTGTTTTCTTTCTCTAGGAGCTTCTAAAATTTTGTCTCTGTGATGCGTTTCTGGTACTTTGAGTCTAATGTGACATACAAAGATTTTTTAGTCACAGCTATTTGGGCTTATATTTGCCTCACCTATCTATATGTTTATATGTTTTCCTATACATGGGGAGTTGACTTAGACTACAACTTCCTTGGCCTGTTTTTTCATACTTCATAAGAAACAGCATCATTTTTTCCATGTTTCCAGATTTTACATAGCAGGTAATGGAACTGCTTAATACCAGAATTCTATTCTACAGTGTGGGTGGTAAATTCTGGAAAAAAGTTACTAATCATCCTGAAAGAAATATATCATTATGATCTCAGGTTCAATAGTAAGGTAATTTGATTGTGCACATATACCTCATTGTTTTTGTTGACATGAGATGATCTTGTATAAACCGTAATGTGCCTTTCTAACAGGGAGCTTCAAGAAGGACACCTGACTTCAGACTAAGAAAAAGATTAGTATAAGTGAATTATGCATTTGATGAGATACCAGAAGGAATAAAACTTTTCAACAGTGACAGCATTTTACACATACAAATCTGAAAAGGCAAAATAGCTTAAGGCTACTTTATTACCAAAGCTCTTTGTTTCTTGAAGAGTTATTAGAACTCCAAAAAATGTATAACTCTAAAGTTTATTAGATAGTTTAGCCTCAAAGGAATAGAGAAAATATGACACTGGGTGAAGGTTACAGATGACACAAAGTTTATACAGGGTCTAACTGTGAGAAACTATTACCCAGAGCACATGAAAAATTATCAGTTTATTCTTAATTATTAATTATCTTTAGCTTCATTCATTTATGCAGTACTCATTAAAATTAAAATGCTTTATCATTGAAAATAACTATAATTAAAGTAAAATTATTCTGTGCAATTGTAAGGTATTTTAAGAAAAAAATGGTTTTTTCACATTTAAAGGACTAAAATTTTCTAAGATGATTTAAAGATTACAATAAACAATATGTTACAATGACCATTATTGTCTTAATACAGGAAACAAATGATAATAGAGTAACAGCATGTTAAGTACTTGAAGTGACATTAAAGCTCTGATTTTCTCTCAGCACCAACAGTACTTGAAAATTTAATAGAAATACACATTTTTACCTCTTCCATACTTAGAAATTCAGCAAATCTGAGAATAACACACATTAGTCCATACTGTATCAGTTTTTTAGGTAATGTATGCCTGCTATGCTCCAAAACTACATATCTTCTATTATTATCCTTTCATTAGTAATGCCAGAAAGAAAAAAAAAACAAATAATAATGACATCAAAGAACATCATTTAAATTTGACTTTCAGAATAATAACAAATAAATGTTATTATTCATGGAGCATTTTTGAATTAAACTCACTAATTTCTTATCTGAAATTCAAGTTTATCTCGGTATCTTTCTTCAATTCTAACTTTAACAAAAAGCATAAGTAACATATTGGTTAATGTAATACTATCATTTTCACATGAGAATACTCAAGTTCAAAGCAGCCCATGTATTAGAGTTGGTTTATTTCAAGGCACAGTGTAGGTGTCAAGGTACTGTGAATACTCAATATTCTTTCCACTAATGTGGACATATTATAAACTTAATGAATGCTTGACTGAGTCTGCATGGACATAACTCATAACAAAATCCTATGAACTTAGTCTAACTGACAGACTTCTTTCTCACTATTCTGATGATTGCAAGTTCAAGATTAGGAAACCAGCATAATCAGTTTCTAATAAGCGTTCTATCTGACTTCTAGTGGATTGTCTTCTTACTATACTCTAACATGGCAAGGACAATAAAAATATTTTCTACTATATTTTCTTATGAGGACACTGATCCTCCCATGAATGGTCTACACTTACTAACTCATTGAAATTAACTTGTGTTGAGAGGGCACATCTCCAAATATCAATCATCACCTGAGGGCTTAAGACTTGAGGATATGAATGATCATAGGGACTTTGTTCAGCCCATGGCAAGAGTTATATTTATGTCTTATGAATAACAAAAGAAGTGTAAAATTTCCTAGAAATAATATACTTGAAAACTTGAAAGAAGGTAAGTGCTAAAATAACCTAATGAAATGCAACTTGTCTTAGAGAAATCTTAAAGTCATTTTCATCTGTATTTTTTTGCATTATTTGAAATTCTAAACTGTGAAAAAGTCATTGCAGTCACTCTGTATGTCAATTAGGAAAATTCATGTTTTAAAATCATAATTTTTAGCAGTTTTGTTAATGTTAACCTTGCATTTGTTTGTTTGTTTTGTTCTTATTGAAAAGGATTTCACTGTGGTGTCCATGGTAGAGTCCAACGCTTGGTCTTTATGCCTCAACTTCAGAACTAATTGCCTTTACAAGCGTGTGGCACACTGCTCACTTTTTGAGCAGTATATGATTTTCACCAACTACAGAATTATCATACACCTTTTCCTCTTTTCTTGGTTACCACTATTGTAATATCTTTTTAACATGTGGTATATCTCCTACAACTGTAAGTCACTATTGATACATTATGATTAACTAGAGTTGATACTATTCATTGATTAGGGATTACTCTTTGCTTTGCATAGTCTGTGGATTTCAATGAATATAGCAGAAAATTCTCAGATATTCAACATGAGTTTTTTGAAAGAGCAGTATCTTCTGTTCTTATTACCACCAAATTTATTTCTATAGGTAAATAGTTGTATTCTTATTTCATTTTGCATTCTTTCTCAAGAAGTTTAAGGGTATAAATAATATGGACTCTAGAGGTTATTTTTATCTCTCAAAATTCACCCCAAACACCACTGACTAAAATTAAATGAGCCACAGAACATAAAAATAATTAGAAAAGACTCATAGAGCATCAGAATCTTCTTCTGTGGGTCTCTTGGTAACACTAAGTGACATAGAGGAAAAATTTATTCTACCTTTCTAATAGCAAAGTGATCTTCTTTATTTGCTTTATTGAAGCACCAGCATCTGGTTGGTTACATTTTAGCTAAATTTCATGTTGTTAATAGTCTTTTCAGAACAGTCACTTCTAAGATTTCTTTCTGCAGCCTTGTTTGATATTGGTATTTGTTCTAAATCCTTAGAGAGGTTCATTAATTGGATCATTTTAAACTAATCGAAACTGTTTGCCAAACAGTTACTCTGGCAATTTGAAATGGAATTTCTATTTTATCTTGAATGCAGGCTGTCTGTATCAAGGAACATAGAAGACAATTGATATGTGTTTTTATTCTTGCTATTTCTAAATGCATTGGCTTTATTGTTAAATGTCCACAATTCACATGCCTTTTTAGGTAATAGGAAATATTAGCTATAAAACCTATTTTTTTATATTTGTGAATGTTTTGGGATTTCTAGCTATAAGCTATATATATATATATATATATATATATATATATATATATATATATATTTGAATTGATCTGTGTTTCTCTTTTAGTTTGTTGATTATTTTAATTTTAATAGAAACATAGCATTTATTTTGCTTAAGGAAAATGTTGCAAACTCAAATAAGTTACCTTATCAGAAAATTATAAGTTTAAACATTCAAACATTTGAACAAATATTTATCTAGGAAAGTTTGGCTATGACTTAAATTTATTAAAAAACTTTTATAATTAAACATAATATTCACTGATACGATAGTTAAATTATTTATGGATATGCAATGAGAAGGGAAAAGACACTTTCAATAAAATCATAATCTCAGTCAAATATACAATGGAAATGTAAGTGTCTTTTCTCTTCTCCATATCCACTACTAAATAGTAAATATTTTGGTAAAAACTTTAAAAGCAAACATTCATTAGTAGATAAGTGAACATGGATTTCAGTATCCCCTATCTCCCATCTTTAGATGTTTTCAGAGCTTGTGTGTAGATGTTCCCACAAAGCTTCATTCAATCATAGGTGGGGCTCTTTCAGAGGTAGCTGGATCTAGAATGTGTGAGGCTGGGATTGATTGGTCGTGTAATGCTAGGATCAAGGCCACTAGGATTAAGAGTTTGAGTGTCTCCTGCCCTAAGTAATACAGATGACATAGAGGGGGTACAAAGATGTGCAGTCATCTCTTGTTTATTTTGCTGCCTTTTTCCTGCCATAAACTGTCTCCTCTGTGATATCCATCTGTCATATCACCCTGCCTTGGAGACAGAGATAAAAACCTCTAAAAAATGTGAACTAAAGAAATATTTCCTCCCTTTATTTTGACATTTGGGTATTTTTTTCAACAAGGAGAAAAGTAACTAAGAAAATATTGGTAGCAGAGAGTCATTGCTATGAGATTTAAGAGACTTTGGAGTCATTTGGGAGTCATTGGTATGAGATTTAGGAGATTTTGGAGCTGACTTGTGGGGGACAGTTTGGAGATGACAGCTGAGAAAGTAGAATTGGAGTGCCTTAGACTGTACTTGATGGAAGATTCTGGTCAGAGTTCAGACCAATAGAATGCTGAAAGAAATTATCCTAAAAAGAACAGGTTTGGGAGTTTTCTTGCTGGTAAGAATCTCTGCATTGGACATTCAACTCCAGACACGTGCTATGCTCTGGCAGAAACTTTGTCTGCATTTTGCTTGTGTCAAGAGAATTTGCCTGAGACTCAGATAAAGGATAAGTAATTAAACCTGCAGAAGAAATTTCAAGGAAATCTATTGTTGGGGCTAGGGTGTGATTTTGGGATATTTTGGCTAGGTTTATGTTAAGAATTAATTTTTAAAAGCCCAGCAGAATGATTTAAAGTGTTGTGAGTTTGTTCATAAGGCAAACTGCAGTAAAGCTGTAGACTGCAAGAGTAGAGTAGACAAGATCTTGAGTGCTGAGAAGCATCAGGAGAACAGGAAAGATGACTGGAGGATATCATAAGAAGTAGCAGGACTCCACTCCTTTTAGCCTCAAAATTGTGAATGTGAAAGACATTGCTTTGAAAAAAGAGACCCAGAGCACCATGTTAAAGCATGGTGATGGCCTAGGGAATTGTTCTGCCTGAGTCCAGCTGCGGCAGGGCTCAGGGGTCCCAAAGGTGGTCAGGGAGTTGGCGAGTGAGAGACAGAAGACACTGCACACCCATATGTGAGTGAATCTGAATCTGCTTTATTTTTTCAGAAGCTGGAGTATATATTTGCTAACTTTTGGCAGTAACCTAAACCCCAAGCAGGAAGTGTCCCCAGGCTTAGGGCCAGGCAGGGATAATCTTAAACAATATGTGTTAATTAACTTTTTTCACCCTTGTTACACTTGAATCTTGTTACTTAATTAGCTTGGGAAATGTAAGCCGATGCACCTGGATGCCCACAGGAGGGAGAGATGGAGCGGCAGCTGTGAAGCTATCATGCCGCTCCCTACATTTTTTCCCT